>JAAIXJ010001798.1:241014-269190 GCA_013403705.1 Heliconius hermathena
TGCCGCATATATATATATATATATATATATATATATATATATATATATATATATATATATATATATATTCGCCAGTACTCACAATGTCCCGAAAATTGGACGGAAAACGGGGAACGTTAATTTCTTATCAGGTCCCTCTATCTTCCCCGCTATATAGGGCTATATATAATTTAAAATCCCCACTCGAGGAAGTTAAATATTTATTTACGTTTATATTTTCATTTCTTCGCTCTGGTGTCAAGACAAAATGCGGCGTTAAGTTCCGCAACTCAGCACGCAATGCCTCCAGAATTCGACGGAAAGTGGGGATCGGAGTGTCTTAACACGAGGTTCCCTCTGCCTACCCTGCTGTGTGCGGGATACAGCGTGAAGCTGATTTAATTAAATTTTTTAATACTTTAAAATTAGCTACGCATAACGTGCCTAATAATGTAGAAGCATACATCTCTTTAACTCAATTTAAAACGGTTTTCAAAAAATCTCTTTAAGAATTAATTCATTCAAAGAGCCAGATCCATTAAAAGTTGAAAACATTATTCGCTCACAAAGGCCTAACCCCTTTGTGGCGAACCTTGGAACCAGTTTCTGAGCCAACAATGCTCTGACCCGCCGTCCTTGACACTGATCCTACCCTCTGCTACAGGAGTTCTAAGAAATACTGTGTAATAATGTAGACACGTCTATATAGGTATGTTATTGAAAGTAGTAATAATAATGTAATATAGTGATAACGTTATATAAACACAAATCTATACTTCTATACTAATGTTATAAAGCTGAAGAATTTGTGCGATTAAACGACATAATCTCAGGAACTACGGGTTTGAATTTAAAAAATATTTTTTATTGGATAGTCTATTTATTGTAGGCTTAGGCAGAGCCAACCTGGAATTCTAGTGTTAAGAAACTCCGTTCTCAATAAGACATTCCCGTTCCCCGCTTTCATAACCCACAGTCGTCGCGCTACACTGGGGATGTAGCTCAATAATTATATCAATTATACACAATTCTTAAATAATGAAAAAAAATATATATTATCTTAATTCTTAAATAATTAAGAATTATCTATTCTATTATATATATTTATCTATTTGACAACGGGAGTTGCACGTATGTATAGTGAAAGTGAAGAATATTTGTTATCTTACTCCGGTCATGATTTTACCAAATATTTCCAAACAACCATCCTCTTAATCTATAGATTTGTTATGCCGATAAAATAAAGCTTTTCCTTGTTATGTTTTGTTATAAAAAATCTTGAAATAAGGATTTGATAATTTTCACAAGACATATCAACAGGATTAGAAACGGCAGTTTGAGGCCATTTTGGCGCAGTGATAACGTAATAATGTGACAGTGACGACGTGAAGCTCACAGTTGATTGTTATCAGTTCACAATCGTCAGCAGCATCAGAAGCAGTTAGCGGTTGTGGACTCAATTGCCAGTCGAAAGATAATTATAATTGAATTATTTTTAATTGTCCGCTATGATATGATGATCATTACAGAATGTCTTGATACTAGGCTTTCGCTGCCAATTCTGTTTTGTGATAAAGAGCGTGAACTTCAAATTATAAAAACATCAAACATTATTGTTAGTGTAATAATATACTAAAGATGGTTTTAAGTTCCACCACTAAACACGCAAAATCTCGAAAAATTAGACAGAAAATACGTTGTATCTTCACTTTCCTCAAAAAAAAAAAACAAAAAACGCATTAAATTATGCAAAAAGTAGTTTAATTCCATGATGAATATATCATTCTATATCTTATCATAGCTTTATGCGTTCACTGGACTACATTTCACCGTGACCGTGATTTGTTGAACATTTCCATGCAGTTTTAAAACGTAATCGCTGTAGTGCACGCTATGTGGGATATTAGCAGCTACCGTTGTACTTGTTTTTCGTTGTTGAATCAATAACCTACTAAAAGGTCAAGTGAATAGGTACAATAGTGAAGTTAATACCATGTCGAAGCCCACGATGGTAATGGGTTGAAATTTTACTTGAGATATTATGTAAGATCCGTATTGAATCCGCCGTTAAGTTCCACCATTCAACACGCAATGTGTCGAATTTAGGCGGAAATCAGAATTTCTTGGCACCAAGTTCTCTCTTTTAAAAATGATATATTTCTAATATACTATTGGTTTTCTGACAGCTCAATGTAAAATGTCGGTATGTACTTATGCTTTCTTTTTTTTGTGAAAAGGAAAGTGATGTGACTATTGATTTTCTCTGACTTATTTAGGAGAAATGACATGACTGAAACGATTTAATTTTTTCTTTTATCCATCATAATACTACACTTAAAGATACATAAATTACCAGTTATTCGGATATTTTTTATATTACACAGTTCTAATACTTTTTCTAAGAATTAGAACTGTGTAATAAATCACTAGTATTCCCTTTACTTCCTCAGCTTAGTGCGTTTAACCAAACAAACTATTCTTCTTCTAGCTTTATAACATTAGTTTAGATATATATAGAGTAACCCAAATCTCTTAACAATTAAACATTCACTCATATGGATTTGAAGCTACACCCAATGCCTACACCCTATACATCCTAGTAACAACTGACATCACTTATCTCAACGAAAATTAATCCTGTACAAACGTTCATTCTAGTTTTCTAACCCGGGACCTTATAAATCTACTATTCAAATTACCTATAGTTTTAATTATTATATATTTTTTTCAATTATGCAAGAATGTTGGCAAATGTCGGTGCACTCTAACGAGCAGCATATCGCGTCAAGTATGTAGTTAAATTAAGCGGAATGACTGAAATGGCATGTTGAACGCTTAATTTCATAGTTTTTACTGAAATGTTTTAAAATAGGCTCGATTATTTGAATCTATTACCTAAAGTATTACATGTATTTAATACAGAAATAGTAATTTCCTTCAGTATAAAAAAAGGATGGGTGCAATTAAAAACAAATGGTCATTAAAATCAAATGCATTAAATCAGTTTTAATATTACTACAAATATATTAGTAAATAATTTAAAATTACTTACTTGTCACTCATACATTAAATTCAACAGTGTAGGCAGTAAGAACCGACTTCAAGACGTTTGTATATTGAGTTGTGTAACTCAACGCCACGATTGGTCATGCCAGAACAGGAAATAATAAGTGGTTCGAACTCACAACCATTGCATTTACAGACCAACGCGGTTAAATTGAGCTACGAAAGTATCATTCCATTATTATATAATTTACGTAATAGACTAAATAAGTTAAGCACAAATACACCAAACATTTTACCCCAAAGGAAGGAGTGTCCATAATACTTTATATTGCTAATGAAAGCCTTGAGCTAAAACTGCGCCTATTTTTCAAGTTTATTCTGATAGTGACGTTTACCGACTTCCGATATGTTATACATATAATATAATATGATATATCGATATTTCCAAAAAATATGTTTATAAAAGAAACTCTATAATATATACATAATTAACTTATTTAATATTTTCATACGAAATTAAATTTTTAAACTTGATAATTTTTTATTTCAATAATTACTAAGAAATATGATACCATCGTGGCGTAGCAGCGAAGTCTAAAAACTTTGATCGTTCGTTTAATTTCCTCTGTGGAGATTCGTGTTTTCTATTTTCCTTCTCTGATAACAAGACAAAACGTGCGGCGTAGAGTTCCAGCCCTAGTTATGCAATGCTCGAAAATTGGGCAATACGTGGGGAACGAATTTTATTAACATTAGGTTCCAGAGAGAACATATAACAGAGTAGTCAGAAGCCTTCCCTGCTATACGTAGGATACTGCGAGAAGCTCCGCCAGATTTGGAAGAAATAACGTGTTGAGTAGCGGAACTCAACACCGCGATTTGTCTTGAATGAAATGAAAATAATCCATTCCCGCGAGTGGCAATCTATTAACAGACTTACGTTGTACCACTTACTTTTACATTCAACGATATACAGTTTATATAATTAAGTTTACAATTTACAAGTGAGATTGCGCTGAGTGTTTGCCTCGGCTGATAGAATTCATTTAAAGGCTGGCACAGTGCCAGCAATGGCCCCGGATAAGTTGTTAAAAACCTTTTATATGGTTAACCTATTTTTAAACTGAGTATATAATGTTATATACTATATTACTACGTATGTACATATGTTTGTATATTAAAGACCAAGTATATGAAGCTACAAGTATACTAAGGTTATTTGCTTTACTTTTTTAACCGACTTCAAATAAATGTGTCTCGTGTTTGACATGTAGTGTGTGTGATGTTTTTAGAATTGAAAAATTGGGTAAAATTATTCGATTTTGGTTAATTTTACGTCACATTGTAGATATTTTCTACTTCTCATAACAAATTACATTAACTCGTTGCCCAACAGTAAATCAATATATTACGTATTTGTAACGCCTTGTCGGTTGTCTGTAACATGAAGACTGACAATAAGATTACAAAATTACGTACAAAAGGAATTGTAATATTTACAATGATGATTGATTTTATGTAACGCTTATTTGGAAATTTTGTCAAGCTGATCAGAAAATATATATAAGGAAATTAATGTTAAGACACTTTCCGATTAATTTTCAAGATGTGATTTTGCGTCTGTGGCTGTGGCTGAATAATCAATCCTATTGGGTACTTTTCGTGGGCCCACAATTATGAAGTTGGACACGAAGTGAGAACTTACAATATAAATAAAGAAAATAAGGCAAAAAGTAAAAAATTATATTTATAACATAGAAAAAAAACCATAATCACATAGCAAAAAGTTAGAACTTGGGATACAAAAAATATTCAAAAAAAAATAAACATCCAAAAAATAGAGATTCGAAAAATGACTTTTTTACCATTCATGAATCTGCTTTCAGTGCGTCTAAGCTTACATGTTATTCTTTACGAGCACTCTTCTATTAAATTAATCTTTGTGGTTTCTCATTTTTTTATTTGCATCTTTTTTTCTATTCACATATCCTCATTCGCTTATACAACCAGAGTACAAACATCATGTCATTAATAGTCATACGTGTTCCTACTTGTGTACGACTTGCTTGGCTTACTAGTGTAGAGTTGTAGACAGCTATGTACATCAGTACGGTACCTTCCGTTTCTACTGAACATATTATTTTTTAGCTCCACGCGGTATCCCGCGCCTATATAAACTCCATTCCTGTTAAAACTTCCGTTCACTACTTTTTACCGAATTCTGGAGGATGGAGGATAAAAATATTAAATATTTCATTTCCTCGTGTGGGAATAGAACCCTAAACCTGTCCCGTTTACAGTCACATTTCATTTTCATATACTCATATAGACTATTTTATTTAATTATTTTAATATTTTATTACATACCAAGTATTTCATATTAAGGAAAGAAAAATATTTTGAAAAACATTTAAAAATTTTAACGTAGCGGGATTGGAACTGGGTTTTATTAATATTGTATAAAATGTAAAAATATCCTATACTCAAATTTCAAATTTAAATATTTCTTTTGTCCACAGATCTCCAGTTGGATTCGTTTTATCTTATCTTAATTCAAGATGGGCCTAATAGCGAACTACCCACACTAACACCTTGTTCAGTGTGAACTGGAAAGTCATGTTATTCTAGTTACATATTTAAGTAACAGAAACCAACTCATATGCACAGAGAGGCATCGTACGTGTTTCGGGATTCATTAAAACTAAGACAGAAACTGTTACAAAGGACCACGACATATTTTAAAGTCGTCGAATTCGTAAAGAAAGACGCCATACGGTACTTCACGTACGACTACGAGATACATCAAACTTAATATTAAATATTATGAACATATTTATAGGTAACGATTATCACTCGAAGAATCTTGTCAAATTGAAAACAGCTATTTGATTTTTGCACACACTTTAACACACATTTAAATTTTGACAATAACGTTTTTTAAGCTTAATTTATAATTAAGTTTAGAAATTTCTTATTCTTACGCGTAAACGCTTAAGCTTTATTGAGTTGACTGATAGAAAAAAGAAAAGGTGATTGTTGACAAGTAAAATGGCGGCAAAAGCAGAGCCGATTGGTCCACGAAATGGACATGAGTTGGCGCCGTTGAATACTCGGGCTGATGGTACTGAAAGACCCCATGGGGTGACAATAGTGCTTCAAGGGTCCAGGAACTCTCTGCAAAGAGACGCGCCTGATGAAGACAGGGCGGCGTGGTCAGGGAAACTTCAATTCTTCCTGTCAATTATCGGCTACTCGGTCGGTCTGGGTAACATTTGGCGGTTTCCATATCTGTGTCAACAAAATGGCGGAGGTGAGTTATTACTGTTACTGCTACTATTATTAAAACAACACAAAAAGTTATCTAGGAAAATAATCTTTTATAGTAAAACAAAACCGATATAATTAATGAAATGGCAGGCTTATGTTTGTATCGAGCCATCGCGCATCATAATAATTATAGTCTTAACCTTAAAACGTAACATGAGTACAATGTTAGTTAGATGATTCAATGGACATATCAAGTTATTATTATATTATATGAACTATAGATTTATCTACTATCCCAAATGATAATACTATGTGTAATAAAATATTTTTCAGAAAACAAAAAATTAAATGGGACTCGAATTTCTTGAACCCAACGACATACCAAAGGTTGCTCCTGCAAATCCAGCTCTGTTCTGTTAAATATTCATAAATATGGAGTTCTTGTGGCATTGTGTGTTGAGAGACAGAATTTTCGAGACATTAAGTGGATTAAAGCAAAAACAAAAGTATAATATTCCCTCGACTGGGAATCGAACTCACAAACATCGCGCTTACAGTCGTTGCGTGCTAATGTGGAATAAAACGTTTAATAAATTGCGGAATGAAAGAGCTATTTACTTAAAAAGAGTAACAGCGAAGGTTAAAAAGAAATCTTTTTCTTTATTTTTATTTCTTTTCACTACACGTTACTTTTTTCACCATAAACAATTTAGGATAAACTGTAGTTTTAAAAAATGTGTACAAATTTTGAGTATGGCTGCAAATAAAAGCAAGCTCAGCTTTTTATATGGTCTCATTGTTATTACGTAACAACCTGTTTTAAATGGCACGTAAACGCGACATGTTGTGGGTTCGATTCCCACTGGAGGAAATTAAATATTTATTTCAATTTATATTTTCATTTCTTCGCAATGTTGTCAAGGCAAAGCGCGACGTTGAATTCCGCCACTCAATACGCAATGCTTGCCGATTTCGGCGAAAGTGGGGAACGGAGTGTCTTAACACTAGGTTCCCTCTGCCTACCCTGCTGCGTGCGGGATACAGCGCGACGCGAAAAAAAATAGAATGAACAATTGAAAAATTACGTAATAATGCGTCATTGTAACGTCATTCGTGGAGAAAATTAATATTTTCATAAAGTATTGATACATATTAAGTTATGATACCAAAGGAATCGAAACATAAAAAGAGAATGTTTATAAGATTTGTAGATAAAATCTTTCTAAATTTAGATAGTACTAGCACAGAGTGGCGCCGTATTGATTTTGATACTACGGGTCTACGCCGTAGACGTGCTACGTGGTTTGCTTTTATCCTATAACAGCAAAGAAATTATTATCTGCAATGTACAATTTGCCTTTTTTATTTTATTTGTTTGTATATAAGGTATAACTCTATTACTAATAAAGATGTTGATTCAAGATTTTTTTGTGATTGTGATGCATGTGTATTTTTTTTGTACAATGGTAAGAAATGCATAACTACTGTGGGATTTGCTTCATTTAACTGTGGGAGTCGACCCACAGCTTATAAGTTTTCAGATAATAAATAAACATTTAAACAAAACAAAAAATTATAATTCATCCATTACCTCTAAAATCAAATAAGTCAAACTTTAATAGTTTTGTCGATTTTTTTTTGAAAGTTTATATATTTTTTTCATGTTTAATCGTTTTATTTTATTTTAAAACTCTCCTCACCACTAAGTGACAATATAGTATTGTAAAGTTACACAATTCAATAACATCAGACCTATGTAATATACCTCAATGTAATTTACTTATAGAAAGAGAACCTCTTTAGCTGGGTCGTTGGTCTTATATAAATTAAACATCACTTTTAAGACCGTGGCAGGGGTTTAACCCTGCGTCTTTTGGAATTCGTGCAAGTCATTTACTTGAAACACAAATAAATAGGTAGTCATGCAAAATACATATTGTGAAATTTCTAACCCAAGACGTAAATAAAGGGGAGTTATAAGTTTCACATGTCATCATAGCTCACAAACGGATAAACTGATTTTGATCTTGTTGTCTTTTTATAAGGTAACTTTAGCGAGAGTGTTCTTAGCCATGATTTAACAAAATACGTTTTGTTGTTTGAAGATTATCAGCACTTATCTAGTTATTTGTTCACTTTTTACAGCTTTTGGCGTAGGGATTTTTTTTATTACATAGTGAGAGACAACAACTAACATTGCGTGTTCCCCACTTTCTATCATTTTTATAAACTTTGTGCATTGAGCTGCGGATCTAAACACCGCACTTTGTCTACTACAGCTAGAAAATAAAAATAATTTAATGATTTCCAAAAGTGGGGATCGGACCCACAACCATCACGTTTAGAGAAAAATAGTCCCATAGCACTATAACGACCTCAAATAGATTATAGAGATAAAATCGCTATCTGTACATTAAAGATGAAAAGAAAAGATTGCTTGGGAAATTTATCAGTGTAATAGAACCCAAAATAATAATTTTTAAAGTTTTTGTCTGTTCGTTTATTTGTCTTTTTGTCTGTGCTAAATGCACGCAATGCATTCACGCTAATCTTAGAATCGCTCAAATTTATTTAAGCCACTATTCTATTGTGGCAAGCTGCTCTTAACCATTAGTATTTATTTAATTTTAATCAGATTACAAAAAAAAATCATCAATCACACTAGAGTGCAGAAATGAAAATATTTCAAGTGCTTTTCCTCGAGTGGGAATCGAAACTACCGGTCGCGTTTACAGTTACAGACTGGCCTAAAAAGACCGAAAAAAATAAAAATAAAAAAATTAGAACTTTTTTAATGTTTTTTTTAATAATACTTGTACCTAGTTGTATTTGAATAGATATACCGTACTAATCTTCAAAGCTCCACTGTATTTGCTGTACGTGTCCAAGCTTAATAAAATAGGACTAGCTCCAGCTAAATTGAAAGCGGAACGAACAACCCACGCGGTCTTTGTAAATTACATCGTTGTAACTTACAAATGCTTGCATTTTTCGTAATAAAAATGCGCACTTGGAGTTTTTAATTTAAAGTACAAAAAATGTTTTCTGTTACGTTTGCTAGATTGCATTACATATGTATGATAGTTAAATTAAAATTAAATTACATCAGAGGCCGGTCGTGGCGCAGCGGCACAAAGTGTGACTGTAAAACCGACTGGTTGTGGGTTCGATCCCCACTCGAGGAGATGAAATCTTTACTTAAATTTATATTTTAGTTTCTTCGCTCTGGTGTCGAGGACAAGCGCGGCGTTGAGCGAGTACAGCGTGAAGCTGATATAATTTAAAAAAACCAGCTTCACGCTGTATATATTAAGACACTCCGTTCCCCACTTTCCGCCGAGTTCTGGAGACATTGCGTGTGGAGTGGCGTGTGGAGTGGCAGCGCTGTGCTTTGCCTCGACACTCGAGTGGGGATCGAACCCACAACCAGTCGATTTTACAGTCACACTTTGTGCCCCTGCGCCACGACTGGCCTCAATGTATGATAGTTAAATATTTAATTAATTAAAACAATAATTGTGCTATAATTATGTATAGTTATTTTTCTATATAAATCATATAAAATATTCTCAGACTGCCGTTAGAATTTAGACTCAAATCTTCTTCATCCGTTATGGGTCCTGACTGAACTGGTTTTTTTTTTTATTTTTATATTTAATTATTGTTTAAGCAGTCTGGCGTGTTCTCTGTTTTCTAAATTATTTTTTGTGTGTTTATAAATAACTAACATTTGTATACAACAAAACAAAACGTGTCTTGGATTCAGAAATTCACCCAAAATATATATCGAACTATTGCTGAAAATCTTCACTTTCACGGAATGTTTTAATACTATATTACTTTTTAAGCATCACCCTATATCCAGCAGATCGATGGCACGGCAAACCTAGTGTTAAGACACTCCGTTCTGCACATTCTGAATATTTTCGAAACATTGAGTGACATCTTTGAGTGATGGAACTCAACCCATGTTATATCGTGTTACTGCACAATGCACTCACTTAAGTAGAAATCGAATTCATAACCGTCGCGTCACGATGACTTTGTTATCATCACAACTTATTAATATAAAAAAAACTAACACAAAAATTATTTTCCAGGCGCCTTCCTCATCCCGTTTCTCATAATGTTGGTACTAGAAGGCGTGCCTCTCTTCCTCATCGAGATGGCCATCGGTCAGAAGATGAGGCTCGGATCTCTCGGTGTATGGAACACTATACATCCTTGGCTCGGTGGCATTGGGATCGCTAGCTGTGTGGTCACACTGTTCGTGGCTTTGTACTACAATGTTATCATAACTTGGGTTTTCTTCTATTTGTTTAATAGTATTAGGGTGAGTATTACTTGTATGGCATATTTATGTATGTATAGAGTACGGTCGACGAGTTGTGGCCGCTCTGAAGTTAGCTGTAGATGGGTAATATTTGGGTTTAGGATTTTTTCTTACTTTTCATTATTTTTCCCGACTCTTCAATGCGAAAAAGTACAGAAAATTTTACTTCGAGACGGCCATTATACATCGGCCGTATTACGTACGGCCGTATTACGGACGTAGTAACCATGACGCCTTAGATAAGCCTCTTGCTAATCTTGTCACCTGATTAATAAAATGGTTGAACATACAAACAAACATTATATGATAATATTACCTTCGTAATTGTTAATGAAAACTATAAAGAAAAAACACTTTAGGTATATTAGGGCAGAATATAAATAACTATAATATATTTAATTTAACTATATACATATACATACATATCTTTTAAATATTATAAACTTTGCTTGAATGCACCAACCGCTCAGAAACTACTAGTTCGAATTGTATTATTTTTGTTTTTTTATTTGTCATTAAGGTTCCACCTTTTAAGGAAAAAAGGAACCCTTTGTCCGTCTGTCTGCCAAGAGCATTTATCTCAGGAACACTTAAAGATAACGAGTTGAAATTCAAACCATATACTCAAAACTATGATTTCCCCGTGCTTTTCTATGAAAAACGTATTTCTACATTTTATAGGCTACAATTAATAGGCTTTCGGTTAGCCTAGAATTAAGAAATTTGGCAGCTAGCATCTACAAGTAATACAAGTTCAGGAAAAAATCTGAAAACTATACATTTGTGGTTAATTCCTAAAAAATATTATAGCCTTAAAAGGGGGCAAAATTTGGTATTAAACCTGCTGGTTAAAGTGATCAGATAAAAGAGCTTGAATTTCATAAAAAGCTCGAGACCACCAATTTTTATACAGAACCCTCAGTGGGAGAGCCCAACTCGCGTTTGTCCGGTTTTTTATTATATTTATAGTTCTTCTGGGAAGAAGAAAAATGGAGCATTATATAAAATTACTTAGCTCTAAAAGCACACTTTTATGTGCTTATATTGCATAAACATTTTCTATATAATTGGGTACACAGTTACGTAATTGGTCATACTAGACTCCAGGGAACTCTCGAATAAAATGTCGGCTTAAAATGCCTGTGAAATTATTTTTATTTGGCGTTTTATATTATTTGTAGTATCAATATTTTATTGAGGCCAGTCGTGGGGCACAGCGTGTGGCTGTAAAATACTGGTTGTGGGTTCAATATTAATGAAACTTTTACTATTTTCTATTTGTGTAAATTTATATAAAATAGAATGTATTTAGTAAAATACAGTCTATTTATGATACTCTTATTAATAAACCTTTATTAAAAAAAAAATCTAATATTATTACGAATATCTTATATTCGATTTCTTCAGAAATATTAGTGTTGAGTCAGTTTGCACCATTATTAGTTGGAAACAAAAACGCGCTTTCTGGATACAATTCATTGTAGAGTTTACATTTTATATTAATACACTAGCTGTAACCCCGGCTTTGTCTAAACCCAGCGGCCAACAAAATATCATAAACTCCTTTTATTTCTGTTATCAGCTCAGCGCAGACCAACTCCCCTGGGCCCATTGCCCCAGAGACAACGGCTCAGCCGAAATAGAATGTAATAAGGCCTCAGCGACCGTCTACTACTGGTACAGGGAAGCTCTTGATGCGTCACCAAATATTGAAGAACCTGGCACTCCTCGGTGGTGGATAGTGTGCTACTTGCTGCTCGCTTGGATTATTGTGTTTTTCATCGTTATGAAGGGTATTCAGAGCAGCGGTAAGGTAAGTAGTCATATTTATAGGAATTGGCTGAAAAGTGATATAATTGTAGTTTATTTTTAAATAACCGTTTTCGGAGAACGGTCCTAATGCTGGGTTCCCTCTGCCTACCCTGTTGTGTATGGGATACAGCGTGAAGCTGATTTTTATTTTGTAAATTATAGTTTTTTTTTCGATTATAGGAACATATTGTCTTTTTCTAAAATTCACAAATCATATTTATTATAATATATATTTTGATAAAGTAGACCTGGTAATATTTAACTACTAAGGACAGATGATTTAAATAATAAATTTGAAAATAAATAAACAAGATATTTCTGTGCAATATTGATTTTGTTTCAGGTGGTATATTTCACATCTCTGTTCCCATATGTGGTGCTTACAATATTTTTCGTCCGGGGCATAACGTTACCTGGTTCTACTGACGGAATTATACATATGTACAAGCCGAAGGTAAGTTACTATTGATACTTTACTATGTAATTTAAAAAACCTTAGAAAGTTTAAAACAGATTCACGTATTAATAAGTTCTCTAAAAGTCCATCCATAAAGAAAAAATATCTAGAAAAAGTACATATATAATCTGTATGTAAATAAAATTTTAAAATTTAAAGTTTTTAAAAATTTAGAGTCATGTCGTCGTGATTGTTATTGACGCGATGATTGTGTGCTCCATCCGCACTCCGGTGAATGACTGAAATTGTTTCCCTTCTCCCGCTCCTGCAGGTCGTTTAGTTCTATAACTTTTTCTTTGTATCTTAACATTGTATCCTGCATTTAGGAGGGTAGGCAGCGGGAACCTGGGAGCCTAGTGTTAAGACACTCTTTTTTCCATTAAAAGACTCAACGCCTCGCTTTGCCTCGTTACCAGAGCAAGGAAATGAAAATATTAAATGTTCCATTCCCGAATGGGAATGGAACCCACAACTGTCAAGAATATAATCGCACGCGTCCGCCCCTGCGCTGCAAGTTCTGTAACTTAACGGCCAATATTTGGGAAATTGGGTGGAAAATGGGAAATAGAGAGTGTTCTAACTCTAGGTTTCCCTTTACTTTTGCGGGAAAAAGCGTGTATCTACATTATTTATTAAAAAGCTACCTTACATTTGTTACAGCTAGCAAAGCTTCTAGACCCAACGGTCTGGTTGGACGCGGCCACGCAAGTGTTCTACTCCTTCGGCTTAGCGTTCGGCTCCCTCATCGCCTTCGGCTCCTACAACACGCCCAACAACAACTGCGTCAGGGACGTGCTGCTGGTGTCCGTGTGCAACGCGCTCACCGCCATATACGCCTCCGTCGTCATATTTAGCATCCTGGGCTTCAAGGCCTACACTATGGTGGAGAAATGCATCGGCAAGTAAGTAACTTGTTTCTCTTTTTTGTAATATTTTTACAGGTACAGATTGTGGTGGAGGGAGTCGAAATTGTCTGACGGGAAATAGGGCGAAACGGAGTGTCACGATTCCCTCTGCCTACCTTGCTGCATGCGGGATACAGCGTGAAGCTTAGAATAGAAAAATATAGGGTATTAAAGAAGTATTTTAGCACTGTAGTCTCACTCAATATGAATTCTTTGGATTTTCATAAAACTTGAAAACGGAGTAAACTATTGCAATTACACAGTATCACTCTCCAAATAGTTTAGAAACATATTAAGGCTGGGTGTTTATATGATGTTTTTTTTAAATAAAATGTTAACCGCTTCCTATTTCTAACAATATATTTATTATGATCGAATGAAAAGTAAATGTTTTATGAATTTTTCAATAAAAAACCAATATTAGTCATCGTTATAACAGCATTTAGTTCTATTTTAAGTCAACTAATTGCTAGTATACATCGATTCTATGAAATCATGAATCAAAATAATTACAATATGACGTTTTTATGGAAATATATCATGAAATCGGCTGTCGTGGGGCAGAGGAACAGCATGACTGTAAGCGGGGGGAGTTCTATTATTTCAATTCTTTTTATTTCTCCGTTCTGATAGACAATACGTAGGGTTGAGTTCTGCCAGAAAATATACAATCTCTCGAAAACTGAGCGGTAAATGGGGGACGTGTGTCTTAATACTAGGTTTTTTTGCCTACTCTGCTATGTAGGTGAACGGTGAAAGGCATGAAAACGTTATTTTATGTAATTCTCAGGAAGTACAATAAAATAGCGACATAGTTGCACGGTCGTATATTGCGTCGTTACGCCTCCTCCTCGTAGGGGCGCCTCATGCATTAAAGCTATATAACGTATTCTCTTTTAAGAATTAAATATGAGTTTACTAATATATTTTTTTTATTTCACGCTGTTTTTCGCATATAACAGGATAGGCAGAGGGAACCTAGTGCTCAAGGATTTAGTTCCTCACGAACCACTTAATTTTCGGGACATTATGTGTTGAGTAGCGGAATTCAATTTCTCTTGTTATCAGAGCGAGGAATTATAAAACAATTTATACCTTGACTGGAAATCGAACCTATAACTGCCGCGTTTAAGACAGCATAATGACGTTTAAATATATTAACATTTTATTTCAAACTCAAATGTATATTTTATACTATCAAACTAAAGAGTTTGTTTGATGAAATGTTTTAATCTCAGCAACTATTGGTCGGAGTCGAATATTTTTTTGTGTTAGATAGTCCATTTGAGGCCAGTAGTGGCGAAGGGGCACAAAGTGTGATTGTAAAACCGACTGGTTGTGGGTTCGATCCTCCTTTATATTTCCATTTCTTCGCTCTGGTGTCGACACAGCGCGGCGATGAGTTGTGGCACTCAACACGCAATGCCTCCAGAATTCGGCAGAAAGTGGGGAACGGAGTGTCTCAACACTAGGTTCCCTCTGCCTACCCTACTATGTGCGGGATACAGCATGAAGCTGATAGTCCGAACTAGCTAGTATCGCGAAAGAATATATGCTATATATATTTATGGTTTGTAAATATGCCTATAGTAATTCTAAGTTATTTTTCCACATGGGCTTCTAGTGATATATAAATTGGTGAGACAACTTTAATGATCCTGCAACTGAGTAAAAGTCGTAACGTTATGAATATTTTAGTAGGCTCTCAGGCGAGTTCGACCTAGTTCCGAGTGGAACACGTCGGCTTATTTATAACGAATGAGAACTTTTAAAGTTGTCTAAAATATCGATATCTGTAATAATACTAATATTATAAGGTTGACGAGTTTGTTTGGTTGATTAAACGCGCTGATTTTACGAACTTCTGGTTTGAATTGGATTTTGTTTATGTTGGATAGTACATTTATCGAGTAAGATTATTGGGTTATAATACCCACCATACCTGCGGTTCGAGTTACCTCGTCACTTTGAAAGCGTCACGTGTCCTACTCAATTGTTAACTAATTAAATTTGTCTATACGGGCGAAGCTGCAGGCAGACCTAAAGACGAGACGACGACTTAATATACTAATAGGAACTAAGAAATACATCATTGCGAAGTGGTGCACCGCCTGACTGTAAACGCAATGGTTGTTGGTTTGATTCCACTCGAGGGAATATATAATACATTCATTCATTTCCTCGCTGAAATAAGACAATACGCGGAGTTTTGTTTTGCAACCTAACATGCAATGTCTTGAATTCAGTGGAATGGTGATGTAATATAGCTTTTCTAGATAAACGGAATATCCAACCAAAAAATAATTTTCAACACCAACCAGTAGTTTCTGAGATTGGCGCGCTTAACCACACAAACTCTTTAGCTTTATAACATTAGTATAGAATGCAACTCACAATGACACATACTAGCTACTAAATTTATAATATGCGTATTATTATAGTGATATCACAACAAAATGTTTACAACCGTCCATCGCGCAACCAATTAACCGGTCACGCAGTTGACCGACTAATGTAGGGGGCATCGCTTGAAATATTATATGTGTTATTTTTAGTTAAATACCTATATTAAAGATCGAGTTTCTTTGTTTCCTATTGATGGAATTTAATAATAGTTGAATTGGTGATTGGACTTTGATAAGACGTTATTTTTCTTGGGATTTTATAGCAGTATATATAGATGACCATAATAAAATAAAGAACCATTTTTTTTCTAAATATACTTAAATAATATTAAATAAATTATTATATAGTTCAAACGAGCGAAGCCGCAAACTAGATTTTATTTACATGCTAACGTCCAAGGGAAATTAATTATTGAATATCTGCGTGTTTTCGCTCTAGTAACGAGGCAAAACGCGGCGTGGAGTTCCATCACTCGAAAATTTGGAGGAAAGTGGGTAACGGAAGCGTCTTAATGGTAACAGAGTGTCTTAACACTAGATTCCCAGGTTCTTTCTGCCTTCCTCTTTGTGAGCAGAATATAACGTAAAGCTAAAAAAATATATATATTTACTTACGTAACTCGGGACATTACACTCCACGTGTAAGAATAATAATAAAAAAGTATGTGTATTTTATACAACGTGCTATATTAATATAAGGACGTAGTATGATGGCTATTTAATATTTCTTTCATAATACTATATGTATATGTATATTTGTTATATAAGTACATTTATTTACAATATTTTTTTTCTTTTACTTATAAAAAACTCGAAGTATTTTTTTATTTAAAAAAAAATAGTGCTTCTGCAAAATTCATATACGTTCATTCTAACTCGCCTCTACATAACACACCACGTCACGAATACAGACAGAACGCAAAGAACCAAGTGTCTTGCCACTAGGTCGTCTCTTCCTATACTAATATATCCGAGATACGCCTATAACAGACAGCCTAAATGTTAAGTCTGTATATCTAATATAAGTAATCTGTTATTGTAATTGAAAAAAATGATATATTTCTTTTTTTTTTTAGGGAAATAAAAGTATTAGCGTTGCACCAAATCGGAGGTTTCACGTTGAACTCTACTCAAGAGTACTACGAAGAAAACTTTCCGTCTCTAAACATTACGACTGTTTCGTCGCTCAACCTCACCGGATGCGCTATGAGCAAGCAATTGGAGGAGGTAAATATATGAAGACTTGTAGGTGGTAGTGGATTCGATACTTATGAATTATTTTTGAGGGTAATTAGAGTTTAAAAAAAATGTAGTGGCAACTTCTATAACTTCTATAGTACACTCTTATTACATTTTTGGTCGACTTTGAGATCGTCGTGACGCAGATAACATAGAAACGTATGGCTGTAAATGACGGTTGTGGGTTTGATTCCGACTTGAGGGAATAAAATATTAAATATTATTATTTATTCGCTCTGGTCGAGTTTCACCATTTAACATGTAGTGCCTCGAGAAATGCAATTATTCGGTGGAAACTGGGAAACGGAAATTTCTTAATGATGAAGGGAAGTGCCTTAACACTAGGTTCCCCCCAGCTATCCTCTGTCTACATTGCTATGTTAATGTGATGTGATGTTGAAATGTTGTTTGTCTAAAAATTTTCTAATTAACTTTTATCATAGATAATTCTTCTTTACAGGCAGCAGAAGGTACAGGATTGGCCTTTATAGTCTTCACACAAGCTATACTAAAACTAACGCCAGCGCCTTTCTGGTCTATCATATTCTTCTTGATGCTTCTTTCTTTGGGTCTTGGAAGTCAGATCGGTATAATGGAAGGCATGTTGTGTACTATATTTGATATAGACTTCTTTAAGAGGTTCAGCAAACCGGTTATTACTGGTGAGTATTGTGAAAATCATATCCATATTGGTCTCGCTCTTGATCATTTTTTTCCTTTTGAGGCACGAAAAAATAATAAATGTAACACCTACTTCCATTCGTCGCAGGTTTCGTATGCACCGTGTGTTTCTTCGTGGGGCTGATCTTCACGACGGGCGCCGGCGAGTACTGGCTCAAGATGTTCGACTCCTTCGCCGGCACCATCGGCCTCGTGGTCGTCGCTCTGCTGGAAATGATTGCCGTCATTTATATATATGGACATGAGAAGTAGGTTTTTATTGTTTATATTTACATTACTTTTTTATATTTATTATTTAGGAATGAATAACCTAATTTGAACACAACGAAGACAAAAAACGAACAATTTAACAAACTAAGCAGTTGAGTAACAGTAAATACTTGTATATGTAGAGTTTATAGAGTATAGAATTTATAAAAATGTTTATTTTATTTATTAAATTTATATAGCAAATATTGAAGGTATGCTTATATTTAATATGGTATTACACTTGTATATAGGAGTATTTTGAGTCTGTTTAAACAAATAAAATGGGCGGTTTTCGACTGTGAATCGTAAAAATCGTCAATTTCTACTATCCGCTGTCTTTCAGTCAATTAATAAAGGAAGATCATTATGTAATACTAGTAATCTCTCACAATTTTGTTTGTGCGAGCTACTAGAACGTAAAATGTAAAAACAGTTTTTTCCCGTTCCCTTAGGAGTTTTGAACTCTCTTAGTTCTAGCCCACATTCTGCAAGAAAACTTTCTAAGGATCGCTAAGTCCAGTAGCTAACTAGACTGTCAGTCACTCCCTCAGTCATTCACGATCTCAATGTAACCAGATTCACCAACGACATCTACGAGATGACGGGCTACCGGCCGGGCTGGTACTGGCAGGTCACGTGGCGCTACGTCGGACCCTTCATCGTGTCCTGCATTCTGCTGTCCTCTCTCATCTTCATGTTGTTGAACCCACCTACTTATGGCGCTTGGAATGCTGAAGAGGTTTGTATTTTTAATATTTTTCTTTAATCTGTCTTTAAAGAGGCCAGTAGTCACGGCGCAGGGGCGCAAAGTGTGACTGTTTCACCGACTGGTTGTGGGTTCGATCACCATCATTCGATCGAGGAGATGAAATATTATATTTATTTAAATTTATATTCCCATTTCTTCGCTCTGATGTCGAAGCAAAGCGCGGCGTTGAGTTCTGCCGCTCAACACGCAATGCCTCCAGAATTCCGCAGAAAGTGGGGATACGAGTGTCTTAATACTAGGTTCCCTCTGCCTACCCTGCTGTGTGCGGGATACAGCGTGAAGCTGATTGATTATTATCTGTGTTTATGTCTTTTGAAGAAGGTAACTGTATACGTTGTGGGCTCGAATACCTCGAGCGATTGAATTATTTCGCTTTCACCAATCTGGCGATGTGACCAATACAATCTAAAAAAAGATGGGAACGAAATTCCTTTAACAGTTTCAGCAAACAAAATGTTAAGTTCATTTTAATTGCTTACAGATTATTAGAAATGTTTGTAAATAAAAAATTGTAAGCTTCAATATATAATTCTATATTCAATTATTTATATTATATTATACTATATTCAATTATTTTTTAGGGTCGTGTAGAAAAAACACCCTATCCCAACTGGGTACTAGGTATCGCTGTGGCCATGATCCTCGCTGGTATTCTGCCAATACCAGTGGTCCTACTGCTGAGGAGATTCCAATGCTTGGCCCTCGATGTGGATATACACCAAGGATCTATCAGGAGGATTGAAACTACCGTGTCTACTAAGGAAATGATGAGCGATCAGGATGTGAGTAATTTTTTTTATAATTTTATTTTTTTATGTGACTAATAGGAAACTGTGAATTAATATAAAATAATAATAAATAAAGAATATTTTAAACTTTGTGCATGACAATAACTGTTTAATGCAATCATAACTCAGCAACATGCTGTATAAAACTGTACCGCAGTTATTAATGTAACTGATATTAAGCATATAGCAAATAACTATTTAAACAAAATATACATAAAAAAAAATTAAAATAAAATCATGCTGTAAAAATATGTTCTATTATTTCAAAGGTTAAGGTTATATTGATAATATATGTTTTTTATATAATAATTATTATTGTATAGATATTTCTATGTGACATTTTCATACTCCATCATTCCTATCAACCACTAGCGCTATGTACAATGTTTAGTACATGCTTGTAATGCTAACAATTGTAGCTGACTTTCGCTAATTTGGTATTTCTTTTTTCTTATAAATGTGACTGTTTTAACTATTCTGTTTGATAATTATGTGATATTCAAATCTTTTTTTTCAAAAAATTATATGATAATGTTTTTCAAAAATATTATTCAGTTTAGTAGAAAAATGCCATTTAACGACAGAATTTTACAATCAATTATTTTCGGTAGAAATGCTTCTGAAAATATACCTAACCGACTTATCTTAAAGTTATACTTTATTAAATGTATTTCTCAAAGTTAACCTGTTCTTCCATATCAAATTATCAATATAAGTAATATACAAAAGAAACTTATTTAACTTAAAGAGTTTACATAAAAAAAATCGCTTAGGCATCACTCAGTTTTAATTACAGAGTCAACATAATAGTGATATTATGAATATTTTTTGACCCTATTCTTAAAGAGAAACTTAATAATATTAATATAGAAAAAGAGAGTACTGGCCGAATGTCTGTAGATTGGTATCAATTTTTAAATAATGATGAACAAAAGCCAAGACGAATATCACATAAGTATCAGGTGTGTTGTGACTAACAAGGTGGTCTCGCCGGAGAGCGCGCCGCCCGCGCAGCTGCTGCCCGACACCGCCGCCAAGTTCACCATCGGGGACTTTGATGTAAGACACACTCGTTACTTCACTAAACTACGGAAAATCATGCTTTAATTATTATGTTTACTTATTGTTTTATAATACTTCCTCATTGAATTTAATACAAATTAAAAAAAAATAATCATCAACATCAAATTGAGTGAAGGTGTCAATTAATTTCTGTCACTGAAAATCCTTAAGAGAACTTAATTCAAAGTTTTTAACTAAATCAATGGAATATAATATGTATTTATTTGTATACCATAAAGAAACTTGAACCCATAGTTAATGTTTTTTTTCTATTATCTAACTAATTTTTCTGTTAACTCAATTTAAAATATTTTATAATAAAATTCTCTATACAGAATAACAAAAAAGTTTTTAAATATATACAATTCTAATACTACCAACTAATCCTATCTGTGCTATTATACTATAATAAAACATCATTGTCACATGTATAAATACATACATATACATTATACAACTATAAATATGTTTGTTTTGTATTTGTAAAATGAGATTAGTGTAAAAGTGGCCTAACGAAGTTTAAAAAAATAGTCCAGCAAGATTCGGAACTCGCCTACCGAGGGTTTCGTACCAATTTCAGAATTGTGGGTCAACGGGAAATACTTACGACTTATAAAAGTTGACCAGCTTAAGTTCACTGGCGTATACATTTATTTTATATAAATTTAGGTACTTAGTATTCGTTGTCCGTCGTCTGTCTGTCTGTCTGTCTGTCAAGAGCCTTTATATATCGATATCAAGTTGAAATTCAAACCTTATACGGCCACATATACAGTCTCATGATTTCCTGCAAAAACGTATTTCTACATTTACTTAACAAAAGATATGAATATATGACTATGACTGATATGAAATCAAAATTAATAGGGTAGTTTAATATATAACCAGAAGGAACTTATTAATTTTGATTCCCTTTATGTTTTGAAATACGCGTTTTTTGCGATAGTTAATAACGCAAAAAGCGCATATTTCGGCCATATCTTTTTTTAAGTAAATGTAGAAATATGGTATTTTCAGAGACGAAACCTTAAAAAAATTGAAACATATAAATTAGAATTTTGCAAAAAAAGAACAATATTTGCATAATATGAAATCAAATTATTTTAGACAAATACATACTATAGAAAAAAATGCATAAGTTAGGCTACTTTATCACTAATTCAAGCAAAATTTGTCTGCCCGTGTGAATGTAAATAGTATTTATATATAGGGTGTGGACAGCAGTGACGAGAGACCGACGCGCCTCCCAACCAGCATTGTGCGGCGACCCAAGAAATAAATGTTTGTTTCCATATATTGTTTTGCTTTTTAATTAATTATTATAAAGGGAACATCCTGTATACATATGTATATTTTTACTGAATGGTATATATATATATATATATATATATATATATATATATATATATATATATATATATGAGTAATGCATGTTGTGTATAGTCAATATTATTATAAATTGCTAACTCCTTTTACTCATAACAATCATTATTTCATAGCATAATAAAATATTGAATTCTGTTTCATTATTATATCACATGTTTTACAATTATAAAGCACTGTACATATTTTACAATTATAAAATTCGTACACTACAAAAGAAAAATATTTAGACACATTGAAAAAAATATTATGATGGAACTCGAAACCACACCTCTTGGAAAACTTTAGTTTCCGTGTACGCTTAGTTGTCACTGTAAATAAAGGGAACCTACCTGTATAGTTTTTATTATTTAAGTAACATTAATATATGAGTTAGGTTTTTATTATATATCTTAGATATCGATATTATATTTACTTTGTCAAAACATTGTCTTATACGAATACGAATCTCTTAGCATCTTTAATTCTGATATTTATTTATGTTTTTTTTTAATATTTTGGAGAAAAAATCCATTATACATATATATTTTTTATTTATTAAGATACTTACTGTGACAATTAATATATTTTTATTTACTATATGATTATTGAATTATTTAACACAAAAGGTACAATATTTTATTAATCTCTTTAATTTAGTAGTTATGTATCATGTAGAGTAGATAAGTTTGTACATAAACGCACTCGTAGATTCTTAATCACAATTACACTAGCTTATAATCACTTGACCATTAAATTCACGAAACACAAAAATTATGACACATTCATAATATTAATGTCATAATATAATTTAGTCTTCAGATTCTGAGCCGACTCCAGCTCCGATTGATCGTTACGAAGATTCAAGTAGCGACGAAGACGTATTAAACACTAAATATTCCGGAACAAGACTAGCAATGAAACCAATTAATGGTAACACGTTCAAAATGGACGTTGTTGATTGATAAATACTGAAAATCAATTAATTAGGATCTATTTAATTATTTATTTAGTACAGCAATATTAATAACGTGTGTAGAGTTTGTTTTAGCGCTCAATTGCTAATCAAAATAATAACATATTGGTTAAATATAAAAAAAATCTAATTAAGCCAGATATCGCATACCTATTAAAAAAAATTGTTGTTTCAACATAAATTTCTAAAAAATAAATAATGAAATAGTTTCGTGGATCATTTAACATGTTACTTAATAATAGCAAAGGCTTAATAAATAAAGGTAAGTGTCAAGGAATTTCTGATGGATCATATTATGGCCATAATACGTCATAATGTCGGACTGAAATTATGAACAAAGTCAAGTTTGTTAAATATTATATTATAGGGAGATCATAATATTAATGCAGATTAAGAATTAGTTATTGATAAGCTTCAAGAAATTTCGTAGATTATTTTAAAGTTAGGTCTGGTTTAACCGACGTTTTCACTGTAGAAATCAGCACTTAGATAAAATTTACAATACAATAATATTATCCCCATATTCATTAAATTCAAAATTTATCTTTTATTCATAATAATAGAAAAATTGAAAATTACACTTTGAATCCGTAGTTTTTAATTGTTAATAATAATAAGTATAACCAAATCTAATATTCATATTGATTGTTTCCATATACATGATACTGAAATAATCCTAAAACACTATGCCACATACATACATATGTAGATAACTTTTCAAATTTAATAGTATGGATTAGAGCGTCATTGATAAAAAAAATTATAAAAAAAAACAACAAAAAGTTACCGTTTCTACAGCTTAGCTTTGTCATCTCTAAATTGTTAGAATGTCTCATTTGATCTACCATCTTAAAGACAAGCCTTTTAAATAAGGACAAAAAAAAATCCTCGCTTAATTTTTAAAAAAATAAAAATATATCACTAGTGTTCCAATCTATCCTATTACACAATAATTATAGGAAATAAATTATCAATCGGTTCTTTATTCTAACAACGCCATTTTGGACTTAATTCTAATATATTTGCCTAAAAAAATCAACATTGTTAATTTTGTATTATATAAATTAATATAATTGTTGATATGAGCTGTCAAATAATTAAGCTATCCACAAAGTGGCGGAATAGCTTTGTTATATTATTAGGTTAGTGATTCATTTATAAAAAAACTGCGGCTAGTCATAGTTTAGATGAAGTAGTGTTCACGTGCCGATATGTAAATATCGATTCTTAATATCGATATCCAATTGGATTTAAATTTTTATCAATTATAATTCCTTAGTAACCTAATATTTATTTATATCTAAATCGAACAAATGTAATGCAGCATTTAAAAAATAAATTTGCCTATTTTTAGTATATTAGATAAGATACTTTTCATTCAATTTAGATTTAGATTTTTTTATTAATAAAAGTGATTATTTTTCGTAATTATAATATTTCAATTACTATATGTAACTTATAAATTATCCAAATGATTATAAAGACAATGATATTATCTTGTTATTTTCAACCTTTGTATTGTTATTATTATTTTCAAAAATAGTTATAATATGAAAATTGTGCTTATGTAATAATAACTATTGTACTTATTATATTTCCCAGTAATTTCCATGGCAGATAATAAAAAATAGTCTATTTCGATGAGAAAATAGGCGATGAATGGATTTATATATAAAGCAAATGCCTGTTATTTCAAAGAAATTATTAAAAATATTATTTCTTTAGTAAGTGAATTATAACATACATAATTATTGTCGATAATCTTAATTAAAATGAATAATTTGAAAGTATTTAATTTATTTGTAAATAAAAAATATTTTTAGTAGCACCATTTTAAATTATTTATGTCAAACGTGCTAGCTAAAATAATTATTAAATTTTATTCCAACCGAAAAAATCTTGTATGATGCACTACTTAACATTTGTTAATTTAATATAAATATATGTTTGGATAACATTCATTGATTCCATATAAAATTGATTTATATATAAGATATTAGACAATTACAATATTTATTAAGAAATATGTTTTTGTAACCAAAAACATCATTTAACTTAGTAAAGGTAATAAATCTGAAAACAGGATTCCATTAAAGAAACAAGATCTAACTAATAAAGCATATGGAATATACAAAAATAATCATTAATTTATGACTAGGTACTTAAATATTATGTTACGATCTTAGTTCTTAATTTATTTGAAGTCAATATTATAATTATAAACTCACGATTTATCTACCTATATAGTTTTAAACACATATTACTATAAATAGTCTTCCCACTTCTAAAATTTTACTTGAACATTTATATCATGTCATAAAATGTCGCTGTTATTATTCAAAATTTCTTTAAATATTATTTTTTTTTTTGAATTGGATTGAAAAAATGTCCATTGTGAAATTCCACAATTACGAGAAAAATACATTGATTTTATTGTATTATATATTGACGATGACGATCTAATGTAAGTTTTCATTCATAATTACTTTAACAAAAAATATTATATATATTTACATATTGTAATACTGGTAATTATTAAAAAAATATATTCCACAGCTAAAATATAATATACTAGAATATAATACAGTCATTTACATATATTTTTTAATTTCCATATTATTAAAGCAAAAACTGATGAAAGTTCGCTCAAATGAGCCGTAAATATAAGTGTTATTCCGTAGATAGCTTGGGATGACATCCCCTAGTGTAGAACTGATTGATCTAAGTTAGATACATTTTGAAATGCAACATTAAAAATATTGCCACTGACTTGTGCTTTTTTTTATTTTTCCTTTATTTCCCTTTGGTATTAGAAATCGTATATTGTTAAAAATAATTTGTAAGTCAAACGTGTTCGAGGCGAGGCTGTATCTGTATTTTTATGGATTAGAATTATTAGAAGAATTTATATACTTTTTTAATCAGATTTATGCAGTATTCTGCACACAACAGGGAAGCCAGTGAAACGGAATGAAGGGAACCTAGTATTAAGACACTCCATTCCCCATTCTCCGCCGAATTTTGGAGGCATTGCATGTTGAGTGGCAGACCTCAACGCCGCGATTTGCCTCGACACCAGAGCGAAGAAATGAAAAATGTGGATCGAACTCATAACCACCCGGGTTTACATCATTTTTTAAAGATTAAATAAATTTATTTATTTTCCTTCTTAGGAATTATTTCAAATAGTTTTTTTATAGTATGTTTCTGGTATTTGAACAAATTTCAAGCTCCTTATGTTTACTCATTAAGAGTAAATTATTTTAAGAAGATGAATATTATACTAAATTCTTAACTTAACTAACTAACTAACTTAACTTAATGATTAAGTGTTTACAAAAATATATTTTAAGAAAAAACCTAAAAAAATATATTTAGGTGTATTGTTAGCTAATTTCTTTTTAAAAATATTCGTAATTAAAGTATATTATTTCTTTTTGCTACTTTCAATTAAATAAGTCTATACTTAAAGTTTTTAACAATAAAAAATGCTTATAATATAGGTTAGCTACACAAACATCGATCGCAAAAAAAGTATTTAAAAATAATGTAAGTGATTGCTTGAATTTTTGTTTTGAATATTACCACGAAACGATGTTGTCTAACGTACTGCTTATTTTGGGTTTTAATAGTGTTAGCATGCAAAACTTTATTCCTCGACGGTGCATCGGATGCTTTAGCAACGCAGAGATGAGTCTTAAGTTGCGTTCTCCTAATTTTAGTTCATCAATCGTCATTGATATTTTTATTTACTACTTCAAGATTATAAATGTTGTAGTTAATATATTCTTATAATGAATTTTTAATCAAATCTGTACCCAGCACATTTCTTGTACTTTAGATGCGATTTTAATGAAGTTCCAACATGTTTTATATAAATACGTCATTGATTGTGTAATCATGATATAGACATATTTTTAATAGGTTGACTCATGGATATGTTAACTCTGTATATGTCACTATGTCGGCGTGTTGAGAACCATGGCTCTGTATGGTGCTCTTTTGTGGGCGAATTTTCTCACCGCTCGCAATAAGACCCAATTGCGGAAAACGCAGCGGTGAAAGTGATTCGGGTGTACCGTACGGTGACCTGGACGGCGGCAACTCTCTTGGCAAGCGTTCCCCCTTGGGAGTTACAGGCGGAAGTGCTTGCCAGAGTACATGCTTTCCGCGCAAGTGAGCGGTCGCGAGGCGTGCATCCATCGCGAGAGGATAGAAGGAAAGCGGACGAAGCCGTGATCCGGCGATGGAGAGAGGACCTGGGTTCTCCGGCGGCAGACCTAGGGACGGTAGAGGCGGTCCGCCCACACGTAGAGTGCTGAGTGAAAAGGGGTTTTGGTGTCCTGACGTTCAGACTGGTGCAGGTGTTGACGAGACACGGTTGTTTCGGCAAATACCTGCATCAGATTGCACGTCGGGAGATGTCGCCGGTGTGCCACGAGTGTGATGCCTCCGTGGATACGGCGTATCACACTCTGGCCGAGTGCCCCGCTTGGGCCTCGCAACACCACGCCTTGATGCCTGTACCTCTCACTGTCCAGTGTGGTGGGGGCCACGCTAAACAGCGAGAGGAACTGGTCTGCAATGGTCTCCTTCTGTGAATCAGTGATCGCTCTAAAGAAGACCGTGGAGCGGGTGCGTGAGTCCAGCGCAAACGCAGACTCGCTCCGCCGCCGTAGACCACGGAGTAGATAGAAGAAGGCAGTATGCGCATCTTCTACTACCCCTACCCTAGAAGAACTACTGCGGGTCACAGTGATCCTCTGGCAATTCATCGAGGCTATGGGTGTCCTAGAAGAAACCCGAACCCGAGGCACCATGAAGGCGAAAGTGGCCCGCAATGGCCTTCCATCGAGCCGTCGTAGTAGTGTGCGCATATATATATA
>JAAIXJ010001798.1:269270-316989 GCA_013403705.1 Heliconius hermathena
CTAAGCTTCTTCTCTGCATTTGGTGGGATCAGCAGGGCGTAATTTATTATGAGCTGCTTAAACCTAATGAAACTATCACGGGAGCTCGCTATCGACTTCAGTTGATGCGTTTGAGTCGCGCTCTGAAAGAAAAGCGGTCACTATACGAGCAGAGACACGACAAAGTGATTTTATTACATGATAATGCTCGGCCACATGTGGCAAAACCAGTCAAAACTTACCTGGAAACACTTCAATGGGAAGTTCTACCCCACCCGCCGTATTCACCGGACATAGCCCCCTCCGATTACCACTTGTTTCGGTCGATGGCGCACGGTTTAAGCGAGCAGCGCTTCCATTCTTTTGAAGAAGCCGAAAAATGGCTTGATTCCTGGATTGCCTCGAAAAATGAGTCGTTTTTCCGACGGGGGATTCAATTGCTACCTAGGACAGTATCCTAAACACTTCATAACTTAACCTCAAATATGACACTGATCCATTAGGAATAAGTCCATTATATTTTTCACGGTAAGAATATAGAAGTACGTGCGAATAGATAAGTGATGAACGAATAGCAAAAAATATTTATAAAGACAAAGTGAGAAACCTCGGTTTACCTTAGAAAACATAGTCAAAAGTAGATAAAATAAATTATTATTGGTAACCAGCATCATTTTCTTTCAGATGGTTATAATTATTCTTCAATAATTGTTATTGTCCATATCAACACAATTTTAGTGAATTTCATTTTTTAAATAACTAGGAGTAGTTTACAGTTAGTTTAAGAAAGACGTATTTTTGCTAAAAAAAAAGTACAATTTAAGGAGAACTGCCATATTACCTAACGATATTATTAATTAAAATAATACTTTATTGGGAATCATAAAAATAAATGAAATTCAGTAATAACGTTTTATAAATTTTAATCTAAAACAATTTGAATACATTTTAATAAGAAGCAATTTTAAAACCAGTTTACTTATAAAATAATATTTTAAAATTTAGAATCTTCAATTATTATCATTTTATCATATTTATCATAATTAAAACTTTTCATCTTCCACAGTTAATTTCCTTATAGTGGTGTCAATGAAGTCCCTCATTGCTGATATCCGAGTGTAACCAGCGGGTAGCTCTAAACCACAATCTCCATAACTAAAAGATACTATGCCAACCAAGAGATCTTTGTATACTAGAGGACCTCCACTGTCACCCTGTTACAAATAAAAATAATTATAAAGGGCACATGCACATCGTGGCACAGATCGGGGGACATCCTTTGGCTACAATTTTCCGTTTTGGTGATAAGACAAGGTTCGCTATGGAGAAAGATTCTCTTTGCCTTCTCTGTTATTTGTGGCCGCATTAATAAAATTTAAAAGAAAATCATATTAATTATAGTCTAAGATCCCATTGCTTAAATTTGTAGGGATCAGTTATTCTAATGAAACTTATATTTAAGAATGATACATGATAGTAGAATAGATTACACTAGGGTTGCCAAAAAGAATCCTGCCGCAATCACCTTTAATTAATGTTTTTCGTAACTCGTTTTTGGAGAAAATTGCACTCATATGTTTTTTATGTGAATCGCACATCATTTGAAAGAAAATCACATGAGGAATTGAACAAACAATGGTTGCCAGTTCTCAGTCTGCCGCAAGCTCACGGACGGTTATAATTAAACATGTACGCATACATAGTTTCATATTTGTTCTTTTAATATAATAGTTATGTAGAACTAAGCTATGAAAAAATTATAAAATTGACCCAATAGCATAAATAAACATAGAAAATTAATAGAAAGCTAAATCTCCACAAACTTAACTATTATAAAACAAAAAAAAACTCTAAACGAATGGTTACATTGGCTAGACTATGATGAAATAGAAGATATTATGAAGGTACCACGGTAAAATATAAATAAATAAAAATTATATATATATATATATATATATATATTTTAATATTTTTAACATATTTACTTATATGTACTATATTTACTTATATGTTATATATATGGTGTATTTATATATTCTTATAACTTCAAGCGATTCCCCGACATTCAAGTAACACTTTATTGGCTTTGTAAATAAAATAATTAATAAATAATAAAAAAAATAACTAGACTTACTAGACAGGAATCGTAGCCCACATCGCCTCCCGCGCATAGAATATCATCCGTTATATCCGGTAAAAGTTTTTCGCAAACATCTTTCGGTACGTATGGAATGTCCACACTGAGCAAATTTCTTCCTTGTTCTTTGGTCTGTAACAACAAATATATTTAAATAATAGACAATAACACAACATGTTACCAGTGGGTAAGCAGGAAGAAAGTACAACCAAGCCTCTAGTTACTTTAAGTGGCAAATTGCCAGACCAAGGTTGAGAGCCACCCATAACCGAAAATAGATTAGTTTTGGAGATTCTCCAAGGCTGCACTTGGCAGCTTCAACCAGCCTTCGCTTCCGCCGTTATACACAGAGAATGACATGGTGGTCCATACGGCAAAAGAGAAAGCCGATCTTCCTTGTGCGCTCTTTACTTCGAACACGATTTCAGATTACCGAGTAACAACGCTACCGACCATCCCGCGGTTCCAGAATTCAATATAAACGGCGTTAAGTTCAATCTAAAATCCATCTAACTACAGGCCTATTACTATCATCTTCCTGCTCCCAAAAGTGATGGAGAGCATCATAAATAACCAGCTCTTGATTTATCTGGAGGATCACCGATTGATCAATGACCGTCAATTCTTGATCTCTTCTCGACCATCTTTTGATGTGGACATTCAAACAATGATTTTATCATAATCCACCGCTGGACTGTGGCTATCGAAAGCAAGACAAAGGGCCTGGCAGTTAGTCTGGACTTGACGAAGGCCTTCAATTGAATGTAGCACGTGGTGGTCCCTGCAAAACTTTCTGCTTATGGGGGTCTGAGAATGGAAGTGGATGGCTAGCTTTCTCACTGGGCGCAGCACAATGTCGCTGTTGTAGGCTTTTACTCCGAGTACGTGCCCGTGGATGCTAGAATCGTCCAAGGCTACGTGCTGTCCCCTACGCCATTTCTTCTGCATAACAATACCGTGTCGTATATAGTATCACATTGGGATTCAATGTTTCGAGTGCCAGTATCACGATCATCTGGAAAGCAAGGCCAAATTGGCTTCGAAGAAACTGGGTGTCATCGACAAAGTAAGACAGTACTTCACGCCAAAACACCATTATTTGGCTCTGTATAGAGCCCAGATTCGGCCTCAAATGAAATACTGTTCTCATTTCGGGGCTGGTGTACCACAGTATCAACTTGGACCATTTGATCGTATACAACGTAGAGCCGTTCGAATCATTTTTCATTGGGGACCCAATAATCTTTGAAAGGATGAGCTTTAGCACTTTGGCTTTGCGAAGAAACCTCTCGTCACTGTGCGTTCTCAACCACATTTATCATGAGGAATGTTCTGAGGAACTCTTTGACCTGGTACCTGCCTTTTTTAACCCCAAAGTACGTCACAAATTGAAGACAAACACCGATCTGTATACGTTTCACACCACTACTGTGCAGTTCTGTAGGAACTTTCCTCCACGCACCATAGAGCTGTGGAGTGGCCTACTTGCCGCAGTGCTTTCAGTACCGTCAAAAAGCGCATCTACTTTCATCTTAAAGGCCGGCTACGCACATGTAGCTCCTCTGGTGTTGCACGGGGTCGTGGGTGGTGGAGATGAGTTACCTACCTGGTGGTATCCGTGCGCTCGTTTGCCTTGTCCTTTCCAAAAAAAATACGGGTAAGGAATAACATATTTAATTGACTTATATTGTTTATTTTTTTTTCTTATTATAAGTATATTTGTATTCATAAGTATATTTGTATTTATAAGTATATTTGTATTCATTAACCTAAGATGCTTTAAAGTGGAAAGGAACCTAACCGTGCACTGTGCACGATCACTAGATATCTGTGCGACAGATAGCCTGTTAGCATTATAATATATGCCCACCGAAGGAGAAATCTTGAAATATGTATGTTTCACACTGTATCCCGCATTTAGTAGGGTAGGGCAATAGAACTCAACACCGAGCTTTGCTTTGTTACCTCAGCAAAGGAATGAAAATAATTCATTTCCCTGACTGGCAATCATTTCCACGACCGACGGTCTTTAAAAAAACTACGGCCTTTTACAAAAGTATAATAAAGATAGTTTACATACACCAATAAGGATTTTTTTATAAATACCTCAGTTTGCCCAAAACCCATGGTAGACAGCATATCACCAAGTTTCATATCAATACCTCTTGGCGCCAATCGTATGGGAAATATTTTATCATCGTAGAAGAAACGTCCAAGTATTTTAACCACTGCTACATCGTAATGAAAGTGTGAAGAATTATATTGTGGATGAAGTACTATCTTTTGTACATCGTACGGTGTTCCTTGCTTTATGACGTCTGTGCCGACTAGAACGGAGTGTTTGTATTTCGGGCTAAAATTTCAAATATTATAGTTGTTTTATCTTTTTACGATAAACGATTGAAACATGTCTGAAAGAACTTTAAATCAAAGCTTCACGCTTTTTCCCGCATAGTAGGGGAAGCAGAGGGAGCTTAACGCTAAGACACTCTTTTCCCTACTTAACAATAAGTAGCTGGTTTTAGCTTCTCGCTTTAAAGCAGAATAGGCAGAGAGAACCTGGGAACCTGATGGTAAGATACTTCGTTCCATTGAGATACTTTCGTTTCCCACTTCCCGCCGAATTCTGAAAGCATTACGTGTTGAGTTGCTGAAATCAATGCTGAGCTTTGCCTCGTTTTCAGAATGAAAAATTTAAATTACATATTAAATATTTCATTTCCTCGTGTGGGAAACGAACCCACAACCTGTGGCGTTTATCGCGTCTGTAGCGACCTCAGTCCTCAAATAGAAGTTATTAATAAACGATACAGAAATAAAGAATTAGCATATTACGTACAAATAGCAATGTGCTGCTGTCAAAAGAACTTTGTCGCTGACAATGCTAGCGCCGCAAACGGGTGAGTTTGATACTAAGAAGATCGCGAAGTACGGCGCATCTATTACATTTCGATTAGATCCGCCGAATATCAGATTTTGTATAATTTTGTTCTTCTCTAAAAACAATAAAACATAACTAGGATTTTGCATTAAAATAATAATAAATACTCTAAAAGAGTAAAATAATTAGAGTGTAAAAAGAATAATATTTAGATCAACATGAATCTAGAAAATCAAAGAACAAATATCCCCGCTGGTCTGCAATTTTTCTCTATTATTTTCATTGATCGATACGGCACGTGTTCGGGGTGCCGCAGATATCCGTCCACGCATGCCATGTGGACCGCATACTGTCACAGTTTTTATTAGTCGACTATCGATTATCTATTATTCTTTGCTGTTCATTTGTTTTAAAAGTGTGGGACTGAGCAGACGTAATCCTGACATGGACCAACAGGTAATAGTATATGGGGCAATTCAGTTTATGAGATACTGGAAAAAATATTAGTTATTATAAAAAAAGATTTTGAATGACAAATTCATTAAAAATTGTGATGTAGAAGACCATAACATTTTTTTCAGAACACCTAATAACTTCTTGGAGCATACTAAAACAAAGATCAAAAAGAAGAACACATCATTTCGAGAACAGTGAACAAAATAGCATTAAATGTTTTTCACATTCACACAAAAAAAGTTCTAAAAGAACAAAAGTGGACATAAGAGAACAGTATCAAGATACTTCATTGCACACATTCGGGACGTGTTAAATGTCGTTGTTGTGGGTTTGACTCCCATACGTGGGAATGATTATATTTAATTTATTAACTTTTCCCCGCTCTGGTAGATGAAGTCTTCATTGAGTTCCTCCACTCAACACATTGTCCTGATAATTCGGTAGAAAGTGCGGAACGGAGTGTCGTAACTTTAGATTTGCTCTGTCTACTCCGCTATGTCTGCTACTCACAAAACAGAATTAAACGCACAATCATTGCATTTACAACCAAATATTACTCCACTGCTCCACGGTGGTCAAGGTTCTAGGTCGTAGACCCTAGGATAAAACTTTTAAAAAAAATCAGCTTCACGCTGTATCCCGCACACAGCAGGGTAGGCAGAGGGAACCTAGTGTTAAGACACTCCGTTCCCCACTTTCTGCCGAATTCTGGAGGCATTGCGTGTTGAGGGGCAGAACTCAACGCCGCGCTTAACCTCGACACCAGAGCGAAGAAATGAAAATATAAATTTAAGTAAATATTTCATCTCCTGGAGGGGGATCGAACCCACAACCAGTCGATTTTGCAGTCACACCTCGTGCCGCTGCGCCACGACCGGCCTCTTGTGGCCGGATAAAACTTGATAAAAAATTAAAAGAACATTATTCAAAGCTACGCTACATACCGACTCCTTCACAGTTTACCGCAAATATTGCTATAAAAGCCAAAATAAACCACATGTTGTCAGTTATTGTCTAAAGAACTTATGTCTACGAATTGCACTGTGAACTATTTATACTTATTTTTTTATTACAACTTAACGCCACTGCACCTACTGGTTTGTAAAAACATTTTTTTTATTAATAATATTTTTGTGGCATAAGAAATTGTTGCTTGTAGGTATTTCTCATGTAAAAAATAATTTGGGCTTGATTCTCACTGGAGGGTAAGAGTATTCCACAACTCTTAAGTTTGGTAAGACAAAGTGCTGCCTCGAGTTCCGCCACTTAACACGCAATGTTTCGAAAATTGTGCAAAAAGTAAAAAAAAAAATAAAACTTAACACTTTTTCCTTTTTTTTTTGCAAAATTTTAACTTAACAAAGCTATCTCTCTCTGCCCTGCTATGACATGCAGCTATCATTTTTGATATATTATATTTTGATAGATATCATTTTTTATCAAAACACTGATTATGGTTTATCTCTCATTTGTCTACACCTAATACTGCCATTAGGCAGAAAAAAAGATTTTAAATGAAAATCTTTACTTATTTTCAATCTACTAAACGGCGTTCTGTATTAGGTTACGGAACTTAACGCTGCATAATGTCTATTCACTGAAACTGAAATAGTGCTTACAATAAACATACACAACCTCTTAATTGAAACTCTTTTTTTTATAAACAAGTAAAATATGTCAATTGATGCGGTAAGATTATTTACAAATATTTATTGCACTTTGCAGGTATTAGTATTTTTTTTTAAAAAATAGTCTGTTGTTGCACCAAGTGCTCACGGTCACTTGGTATGGTATTTATTGACACCATCTTTTTATTATTTCACAAATAAATATATAATTTTCATATAAAACTTTAATTTTAGCCAAAAGGTTACAATCAACGACTTATGACGTAAACATAGAAATGTGCAGTAAAATGCTGTAAAAATAAATAATAATATGAGAAAAATTTCACCTTGTTACTTTAACTATCACGTAATTTGATAAAAGGAAATTCACAATAAAATATAATGGACAAATATTACAGTTTATCGTAATAACGTTAACAAGAATATTTTAAAGATACTCATCAATTTTACATATCTTTTTTTTATTTCTATATAAAAAAGTTACCCAATAAAGCACTAGGCTATTCTGGGTTATGCACGGCCCACCTGGCCCTCTTCTTACACCATGTGTTCTCCCCATGCACCGCACAAAGTTTTTTTCATGGAAAAGGACAAGGCAAACGAGCGTTCGGGTCACCTGATGGTAAGCGATTACGGCCGCCCACGACCCCGTGCAACACCAGAGGAGCTACAGGTGCGTTGCCGGCCGACAAGGTGACGGTGACATAGACGCGCTGTTTGATGGTACCCATGTCATATCGACCTAGAAACACTGCCGCGGTTAGGCCAGTCCACAGTTCCGTGGCGCGTGGAAGGAAGTTCCTACGAAACCGCGCGCGCAGAAGCAGAGGTTGCCATCATTTGAAATATTTTATTCCGGTTCCGTTTGACTGAGAATAGACCATCAAATGCGCGGTCTGCCTTATGTTTTAAAGTAAAATGTTATATAATAGAAGGTCAATGTTAAAATCAATGTGTATTGTAACTATTCACCTGTTAAATGATGATTTTAACAGGTGAATAGTTACATATTCACTACATACAGAAAACTATTTAAAGATAAAATCATCCTTATTTCTCAAGTGAAATAATGAATTCATGATATTGAGTATTTGATATTGAGACTGAGAGCTGGCAACCATTGTTTTTCCAATGCCTTATGCGATTTTCTTTCAATTGATGTGGGATTCACATAAAAAACATATGAGTGCAATTTTCTCCAAAAACGCATTACAAAAAAAAATTATTAAAGGTGATTGCGGCAGGATTCCTTTAGGCAACCCTAGTGTAATTTATTCTACTATCATGTATCATTTTTAAATATAAGTTTAATTTGGAAAACAGATCCCTACAGATTTAATCAACGGGATCTCGACCTATTAGTGATGGGAGCAATTGTATAATAAATTACAATTAGAGAGTTATCGAAATTAAAATCTACCTTCATCTATACTGTATACTTATATTATAAAGCTGAAGAGTTTGTTTGATTGTCCGCGCTAATCTCAGGAACTACTGTCAATTATAAAATAATTTTTGTGTTGGATTAACCATTTATCGAGGAAGGCTACACTACTACGCTATCATATATAAAGTTAATGGTTCCGATGTACCCAACTGTACCTGCGGTCGGTTACCTCGGGCATTTTACGCCTAGAATGTGTTGTGTCAACGAGAAGTTATTTCACTTGAACACGGTAGCCAAGACATAGTTAAGAGCTTATATTAAAATAAAACCATCAAAAACTGATAATATATTTTATTTGAAGTATCATCGATTACATATTCTTTATTATATTATATACCTTATAATTGATTAGAGTGTTCATAAGTACATATACAAGTCAAGAAAATATAAGAATAAATGTCAATTAAGCTTTTAAAATTTGCAAAGAATTTCCTGCACAGGTTAAGCAAAGACATCACGCTGACAGACGCGCGCTATCACATACGAGCGTTTCAGGTAGCATATAACCTTTACTTCTACATATTTATTAATAATTATGCATTATATTTTATTTTAATCATTCATTAAGGTCATTAAGTACATCATAAAATTATATTGTTATATTTTAAAGCATGATTTTTATATCTAACAAAGTAATGTAAATAAAAATAATACAAAATCAAAAACTTCCACTAAGTCCAAATTTTTTTTTTTATGGAAAAGGACAAGGCTAACGAGCGTTCGGGTCAACTGATGGTAAGTGATTACCGCCGCCCACGACCCCGTGCAACACCAGAGGAGCTACAGGTGCGTTGCCGGCCTTTAAGGTGGAGATAGACGCGCTTTTTGAAGATACCCATGTCATATCGACCTGGAAACACTGCCGCGGGTAGGCCATTCCACAGTCCCGTAGGATGTGGAAGGGAGTTCCTACGAAACCGCACAGTACTGGATTGCCACGTACGTAGATGGTGTGGATGATGCAGCAGGCATGCAGGATGCAGCAGGTAACAGGTTACAGGTCAAAAAGGTAAACAGCGAGGAAACGTCTCTAAGCAAAGCCAAAGTGTCAAACGTTTTACAGATCAATGGGTCCCCAATGATTCGAATGGATCTTCGTTGTATGCGATCCAATGGTTCAAGCTGATACTGGGGTGCACCAGCCCAGAGATGAGAACAGTACTCCATATGAGGACGAAAATGTACAGGTATACCATTTGTATTAGCAAAATTACAAACATTATAACCAAATGGAATCAAAATTATACTATTATAAAACTACCTACTACCTTTAAATAACTTAAACGAATAAAATTTAAACTTATGGAAGTACATTCTAGTAAGTAAAATTTTAAAGCGTCAATAAAAAGATATTGTTGTCATATAATATGATCATGTTTTACTTTTAGTAGAAAGTCTAATGTTAAGTTACTCTAACACACGACACAACAACAACTACTCTATTTTCCATGTATTAAAAAGCAACTGTACACTCTTTCCCACAAAGCAGCAGAAGGGAACTAGTGTTTAGACACTCCGCTCTCCACTTTCCGCCGAATTTATAAGACATTACGTGCCGCTTCGCGGAACTAGTTTTACATTTCTTCTCTTAATTAATATTTTCATTTTCCCACTCTGAGAACGCGGTAAACTATAGGGAGCTATACCTCTCGCTCCTACTTCTACCTATTAAATATGTAAAATTAACTTTAAACCTATTCCTAATTAGTTCATCTATACTACTTTTTGTCTTACTTGTTGCGGGCAATTTTATACATAAATTACATTTAGTTAATAACTAATTTTAAACAATTATTGATAAAATCTTTAAGTCTATATACCTTTATACGCACATTGTCAAACTGCTAATAAATTAATTAAATCGTTTTTCACCCAATTCATTCAATGTATAATCAATATTTTAGTACAATAGAGACTCGATTATCCGAGCCTCAGTTATACGGATTATCCGGACTACCAGCCGGGTACAGCATATGTGTACACTTTACATTTGATTGATAGTAAATATTGAAAAATGTACAGAATATTAATAATATAAAAAATATATGCTTTAAACCCAATATTATTTCCAAATATTATTTTTTTAATATATACACAAATATATATCCAAAGAGTAAAAACGGTCCCTATTATTATGATCCGTCCCTCCGTCGGTCACAAGGCTGTATCTCATGAATCGTGATAGTTAAACAGTTGAAATTATCATAGATGATGTATTGCTGTTGTAACAATAAATACTAAGAAAAAGAATGAAATAAATTATTAAGGAGCTCCCATGCAACAAACGTGATGTTTTGGCACGTTTTTAATGATACGTATCACTTCGTGCGCGTGTCCGACTCGCATTTGACCTGTTTTTATCTGTTCTTTACACTACACTTTGAACTAAACATTAATAATATATCTAGACAAATCTTATCTTCATACATTTGGTTATCCGGATAATCCTTTACCCGAGCTCCGAGCTTTAGCACAAAATTAGTCTCGTTAATCGAATGTCTACCGTAATAACTTATAATTTTCGTATATTCGAATACTTTCAAGCATTAATATTATAATTCTTATTATAAAATATTTCCTTAAACATATGCCCCTTATCATGTCATTTAATGAGATGATAGCAAAATAAGTTACAATTGGGGGCTAAAATTGCATCATACTAGTACTAATTTTCATGGTTTCTAGGTAACGTACCGAAAGTGGAAAATCGCAAATGTTTTTATTGCTTCTTTGAACTACTAAGAAGTATAGTTTTATAGTTTATATGTAATCGAAAACTAATCTTATTAGTAGTTTAAAATAGCAATAAAAGAAATTTGAAATTTTTCACTTTCGATGCTTTTCTAGGGACCGACGACTCGATTTATTAACATTTAAATACAATAAAAACAACAAAAAGAAATAAACTAAATAATACTGTAAAAGAGATTACATCGAAATGATACATTAATAATACCTTTGATTTTTTTAATACATAAATAAATTAAAAACTATAGAAACTTACCAAAGCAAGGAAATAAAAATAATTCATACTGCTGGGGGGGAATCGAACCCACAACCATTGTGTTGTTAGTCAGACACTGTCCCGACACATCATACATCTATAACACATATTTTTATCAATTGCAATGAAGTTGTACTTACATATTGTATTTATATAAAAAAATTAAGTACAATTACCAAAAATGTCAAATATAAAATTAATTAGATCAATATCTGCTAAAAGTCATCATTGTCATATAATAATAAAATTAGTGTAATACTAAAGAAAAATAATGCTATTACATATATTTAACACTATTCTATTATATAATAAAGATATGAGATTCACAAAAAAAAATATAATTCATAAGTACAGATGAATTTGAATTTTACTATATATATAGTTACATATTATAATTTTTACTATTTATTTATAGAAGTCAGTATTATAATTCAAATTGTATTTTTTATTATTTAGACAATAATAAATGTAACTTTATAATTTTAACAATTTAAAAATATTATTTATTATTTAATTTTATTATATTGTTACAATATCATATTTGCATCAGAATAGAAGTGAATATATTCATATAATGGATCGTTTTGAACATTTAATACATTTTTATTAGCAGCGTTTTACCTGAAATGAAACGTTTAATAATTTACTTACCTTATTCGAAGTTTATTAAGTGTGATAGGCACTACGTTTCCCGCCTGTACTTCCTCCTTAGGCCACGCCTTTTTCCCCTGACGTCACTTCCACTTGGCAGCGCCGGCGCATTTAGTCAGCCGTAAGTAAAAATATTCAATGGGTTTTAGCAAACACCAGGCAGCAATTAATCGCAAGCATCGAATAAGGTAAGTAAATTTATAAACGTTTTATTTCAGTTAAAACGCTGCTATTTATTAGACTGTCCCTTATTTCAAGCTTATTAAATGAGACGTGTTTGTTATCGCCTGGTGGGAGTGACGAACGCCAATGTGATAGTAGTATAGATCACTTGAAGACTGTAATACTAGAGTAGAACATAGTATACGAGTACATTGAATGCAATATCAACTATTAGAAAATGACATAAGGTGTATTCTAACAAATCTACTTAAATATCAAATCACAATCATTAAACCCTCACTTTGGAGTGATAGTAAATTTTATGAGAATTTAAATAAAAGGAAAAATTGATATTATAACTAGGTATTGTAAATAAAACTGAAATAAAATTTTATTACATTTATCATCCAAATATAATAAACATATTTATTTCAGGCATATAAATCACCTAATTTCATTAAATCATATGATAGAATCAAACAATTGTGTCAATCGCAAATAATACTATGCAAAAGTACTCTTAGATTGCCAATTTCCTTTAGTTTGAATTTCGTCGACGGTTAGATTGTCAAACCAATTTTTAGAGGCAACAAGTAATTACTTTGTTAATTTTATCCAGAAAACGGGGTCCAATTTCTCATTTTTCTTATTAGCCAATAATTTCCATCCTGACTGCCTTTACGTAATAGAATCGGTTTCTGACCCAAAAGATGGCCAAAAAACGTCAGAATTATCGTCAAAGGTGAAAATAAAGGTAAAAAGGTAAAATCGTCTGTTAACAAAGTCAAGTCATGAATTCTTCTTCCTGAACAAAGTAATAGCAGAGCATCTGTATGTCTTTGCACTTGGAAAACATTAATTTTGTCAACACTATAGCTCTCCAAATAAGATACCAAGACGTCAATATTCCAAATTAGGTCCTTCATATGAATGATGGGTTTACATAACGCTATTGATTTCAAAATGTGCTTTACAAGTACATGAGAACTAAGTTGACCTGATAAATCCGGATCACATAAGGTAGAAACTAACGATTTATGAAGCAAAACAGAATTGTATGATAATTTGAAGATTAAATGCAAATCTGATAAAGATCTAGCAAATTCACTGGCCTTTGGCCTTTGTAAGATCTACACCAAGAAATCCATCGTTCCCACGCGATATTATAGACCTTACGTGTTGATGGACGCCAAGATTCTCAACAAAACTGGCAAAATTGAGAATCCCGACAAGACTTTGAAGATTTTTGAGGCTTGTTCGTTGATCCGTCAACATTCGGCTTATTGCTGATACTAATGGAGGTAATTTGTCTGCTGGTAGACTCTTTCGGTTTGTCCAGCTAAGTTAAACACTAAGCTCTTCTTTGCCGCCTTAGATGATTTTTCGAAATTTATTACCCATCCTAGTTTCTTTAGAAAAACTATCACTTTCTCCACATGCTCCTGTAAGATGTTTTTGTCCTGGGTGGCCTAATAGAAAATCGTCCATGTAAACGATAATTCTTATTCCTTGCTCTCTGAGAATTTGAGTTATCCAATTCGTTATTGCTGCAAACGTTTGTGGAACCGTACTCAGGCTGAATGGTAAGCAAGTCATCTCCAGGAGTTCCTCGCGATAATAGAGGCGCAAGAAATCTCCTGTGGCTTTGCGCAATAGGAAGGTGAAAATAAGCTTGTGAGAGGTCTATTTTGTACAACCAATCTTTCGGTTGTAGGAAAACATTTATGAGCTTGAAATGGCGCGTCATGACATATTGGTTTAATGCCTTTAAGTTGAAAATCAGTCGAATTGAGCCGTCGCTTTTGGGAACTAGAAACATTGATGATAGAAAGTTTGGAGAGATCGTTGCCTTTTCTAATACCCTTTGCTCTTTCATCTTGCTTATGATCTGAGTCATATTGGTTGATTCTGGAACATGTAATTTTGAATTGACGGACCGGGGTACACCAGAGGTGGCTTTTGACTGAAGGGTATGCGATACCCCGATATTATTTTTAGGAGAAATTTCGGGGCCCCTTGACAACCGCATTGATCCCGATACTGCGCCAGGCGACCGGCTTGAAACCGATCCGAGCCAGAATCTCCGCCTTTTATTGTCTCTACTTTGAGGAGACAGTGACAATACTCGTTTTCGTCCAACCTTACCTTGATCATGTTGTCTCGTGTTTTGTCGAAAAGAACTTCCCTTAACACTACTTTGAAAATTGCGATTATTCGGTGCGGCCGAATTGAAATGAGGCATGTAGCTGGTAACTTGACAACCACCTTGCGGAGGAGGAACTGCATGAAAGCAATGCGGATGCGGGTAACTGCGGTTACACCAAGCTGAAGAACCCTGTGAGGGCTTAAAATTTAGATTGGGCCCCTGCGAGTGGCCGTATGACTATTTTAGAACTGCCTGCGAGGCAGAAGTCACGTTTGTTTTCTGGGCAGGCCAGAAACACTTCTTAATTCCACCAGTACCTTCTAAAACTACAGTAAACTTTTCTGCGCTGAAGATTAGTAGCTGACGGAAGAATCTTGCGAAGACTGGATTTAGTAGCCAAATCCTTAACATGTTTCAATGCATCATGGCATCGCGCCTCATTTGAATTATTTCAGCACGATGGCCACAGATTAATTGAATTAGATCTGTTGAGCTTTTATGAAAATCGCCAGACGAGCAAAGACTATCTTTTAAAAGTGCAAAACGTCATAGTTGAACAGATCGCAATCACACAGGATCCCGTAAACCGTTTTATAAAGTTTTCATTTGCTTAAAAACACACATGGTTAAAGTAGCAAATGTCTTATCGGTATGATTAAGATGCCGAGGGGTTTCATAAGAACTTGTTTCTTCATTAATTTCAAGTTCTGTAAAGCCCGGAGAAAAATTATACAATTTTTGAACATCTACGTATCTGACATCAGACCTTCTCATCATCTTTATCCAAATCATCTTTATCCAAATGTTGATAATCAATAAGCATTATTAAAAAGGTCGTTGAAGCCTTAGGAATTGAAGGTTCTTTTACTTTTGTTTCAAAAGAGAGAGTCAAATCATTCTCACAATTAACATAATTTTCATGAACAAACTCATCATTTATACGGTCGCTATCCCCTGCCATAAACGATGTGACATCATCGTTATTAAAATCAGCACTCACTTGACAATGGTTCCCATTCTGGCGCGCAACTATTTCGCGAAGCCACCGAACTTCTTCCAGCAATTTCTTTGAAACACGACCTTTCCGCTTTCTATTCTTTTTATTTCTACGGTGTTTACGCCTCGAATCATTTGACTACGAATAACTACTTGAACTGGAACTTGAACTTAAAGACCTTCGCCGCTGCTGATTCGGTGAAAAAGGAGTTCCCGGAACCTCGGGGACTACATTGTTTTCCATGCTAAACACAAAAAGGAAACACTATTTTTCGAAAAATGATGAAAGATCGATTAACTTTTATTAAAAAATTATTAATTAGCTACATGAAACAAGCCGTCAACATTTACGAAAGTAAAACGTTAATAAAATATAAAAATGTGAACAAATGTGAAGGTAGATTAACAAATTATATCGCCCTACTTAGCCATATAATTTCACAATTTAATTTCACAGTTAACAAATTAAATAAACGAAAAGCAAAATAAAACGAAAAAATATAATCTATAATAATGTAAAAACTTACATATATCTTTAAAGAGTCGGAATACGTAACTCGACCGACTCGGCGGGAAAATAAAATGCCAATACATATTTTTACTTACGGCTGACTAAATGCGCCGGCGCTGCCAAGTGGAAGTGACGTCAGGGGAAAAAGGCGTGGCCTTAGGAGGAAGTACAGGCGGGAAACGTAGTGCCTATCTCATTCAATAAGCTTCGAATAAGGGACAGTCAAATTAATACTATTTTATGGTATATATGGTGATTTAAAAAAAAATACTTCCGTTTTTTTTTCATAACAATCGCAATGAGTCACACCAACGTTTTTGGTTTTCAGCTTATCTAAAAATAGATAATTAGAGAAAAAAGACTTTTCCTATTTCAAAAATGACTAAGACATTAAACAATAAGTTATGGCATCCGCGATTAATTATGTGACGTCATGTCGCGTCTGGCCAATAGGCGCTTGCATACTTCAGCTCGTTGTGCTCTCGCGGTTTCGTTATTACTTTTTCCACTACTGCATGACGTCAGTCATTTGCATTTTGTCGCGTCTCGACAAAATGCAAATTTTAAAAAGCGGTGAAACTATACAACGTTGTAACTTTGAAAATCCTAGCCCGATTTTGATAAAAAAAAACTATTATTATCTGGTTTTGATGAACAAAAACTATAATTTTGATGTGTTGGTGTGATTCATTGCCATGTGTTGATGTTTAATCTTGTTTTTAATTTGAAAGTCATAAATGAATATTATTCTTATTGTTATTTTAAAAAAAAATCATTGCATTAAGCTGAAACACTCTATTAGATGACCAAATATATCTTTTAAAATAATCTTCACTAAATACTTTCTTATGTATTCAACTTTCCTTATATTTTCGTTCACGGCTGATAGCAAAAGGGGCATAGTTTAAAAACGTAATGTTACATCGCATCACTGCGATTATTTTTCTGTGTCAATTTACTCAACGTACCCAATTGTGGGAATGACGTTTTATTTTGCACAGGATTCAATTTAGTTGTCATAAAAATGAATGGCTCGTACAAGGATGGCCGATCCATGGCTGAGACTTCAAAATGTCTGACTTTCTCACGAGCACACCAGTTGGAGGCTTTAGAACATGTATTTTCTAGGCTATTTAAGTCATCTGGGCCGGTTCTGTTGCCTATTACAAGCATCACCACCTGTTAAAAATATGATTATAATGTAATGGACTGACTGTGTCTTAACATGAGACAACGACAACAGACATGAGACAAACAATGTCGTCATGTAAATTAAATAATTTACTAAAGTAACAATTAAAAAGTGTTAAATATTTAATTTTTATTCAAATTGTTACTATAAAAAAAAATAAAATTTCAATTATAAATAATTGATAATAAAATAAAATTTCAATTATAAATAATTGAAATTTTATTTTATTTTTTATAGTAACAATTTGAATAAAAATTAAATATTTAACACTTTTTAATTGTTTAGAGAAATCTCATTTCTACTATAGATGGATTATTACATTTAGATATTTTTCTTCTGGTAATTTAAACTTAGAGGCCAGTCATGGTGCAGGGGCACAAAGTGTGACTGTAAAAGCAACTGTAGTTTTGGGTTCAATCTTTACTTGAGGAAACAAAATATATTTTTTTAATTTATATTTCCATTTCTTTGCTCTGGAGTTGAGACAAAACAGGTTGAGTTCCTCTGCTTAATATACAATGCCTCCTGAATTTGTTGAACAGTGGGAAACGGAGTGTCTTAACACTAGGTTCTCTTTGCTTATGCTGCTGTGTGCAGAATACAGTATGAAGCTGATTATAATTATTACTTTAAATTATTTTTTTATATTATTTTTAAACATTAATAACATTCTCAGTGTTCTGCCCAAATTGGAGAGTTTGTTGTTGAATAAATATAATAAATCTGGCCTATTAGTACTAACCTCCTTCTTATCTTTATTCCTATCAATGTCCTTCTTTAAGTACATTAATACATCTAATGACTCAGGTTTTGTAGTGTCATAGACCATTACAAAGCCTTCTGCAAAACCAAGGTAATGACGCTGGAGTACTTGGTTAGTTGTTAGCTGCATAGTTGGAGATTGAGGTGGTCCTATTATACAATATAATAATTATAGAAAATAATTTAAAACAATAATATAAAAGTTAAAATGTAAAAATACACATTATATCTGTTGTGTTCTTATTTTTTCAGCTTCACACTATATTCCACATGTAAGGTAGATAGGGAACCTAGTGTGAAGATACTTTGTTCTAGACTTTTTAGGTAATTTTAGAGATATTATGTGTTAAGTCTTACCAGGAAGGTATATTGCACAAAAGCAAATTAAAACATATGTATCTCATGTTTTAATTTGTTATTGTGCAATGTTGTACAGGCAGAAGTAAAAGATTTTTCAATAAATTCAAATAATTGATATTTTTTTATATATTAATAGATTTATTTACTATAAAAAATACAACTAAAATTAGATTGTCTGTGCAATATCAGCAGCTGTGTGCAATTAAATAAAAATTTAAATATAAATTATTTACAATTACAACAATACTAATAGAATGGATTTATAATGGATTGATTTTATTTCAAATTTTACTTATTTGACTTGACGTATTTGTTTATACATATATTATACTTAATCAAATAAAAGAATAATATAAAAAGCATTAGCATCAGGCAGTAATAAAATTATTTGAACTAAACCTTTGAACTCGCCTGTTAGTGGAGGCTCCAGGCCTGCTGTGTCATAGAAACATACGCGTTCTTTCGAACCTCTATCTGTTTCTATGTTAGCTACATAAATATCTTCAATTGTTGGATAAAATGAGGATTTCAAATTAACATTTCCGTAAATAAGTTGTTCTAATACTGCTGTTTTTCCTACACCTTTCATACCACAAACAACAACTTTGCTTGTTTTACCCATTATTGAATATTTTGTAGTTTTAATAACTGAATTATAGATTTACTTTCATTGTTTAGAGATAATTTGAAAATGTATTAATTAAGTACAGGACATTACAAATATTAACACTTGTATATTTTATATTATTTACCGCTTAAATTCATTTTTTTTTATTTTTTTAAATATTTAATCAAGCATTTTGGAAATCATTTCTGAATTTTTAGAACGTAAAATGTAAATGTTAAAAATACTGTTTCACGGAATATAAGCATTTCACAGAACTGTCGAATATTCGTTTTGATTACTTTTGAATATAGATACGCAATCCCTTCACTGCAAAGTGTAAAACGAAACGTTAGAAATCGGATACAATGACTACTAACCGTATGAATGAATGAAACTAAAAATGAATGAGTAAAATTTTATAGTAAGTTGTAATCATATTAATTATTAGATAAGATATTAAAATGCTTCAATAAAATATATGAAAACATAATACCAAATGAACAAATATTATAAATGTCTTTATGGCATTTACCATATTTATTTATGCTGTAAGTATAATCTGTATCAAAATAGTGTTTTTGTCATCATATTTTGAGTTTTGACTTTTTTGATAATTCATTTGACAGCATGGCGGCTATAGTAGAATCGGAAATTACGAAAAGTGATAAATATTCTATTCTATTGCCCACATATAATGAAAGAGAAAATTTGCCTATTATAATATGGCTTATTGTAAAGTATCTAGACAACAGGTAAAATAAATATGTTATAAGTTATCACTTATTAAACTTTTTAATCACAAGCTTATTTTATTTAATCACATTTGTTATTATTAGCGGTTACGATTATGAAGTGATAATCATCGATGATGGAAGCCCTGATGGAACTCTGGAAGTGGCAAAGCAACTACAAAAAATATATGGTTCTAATAAAATAGTGTTACGACCTCGAGAAAAGAAATTAGGATTAGGTACAGCTTATATACATGGCATACAACATGCAACTGGCAATTATATTATTATTATGGATGCAGATTTAAGTCACCATGTAAGTTAAATAATATATTAAAGTTATGTCTCTACATAATAGTAGTTGCAAATTTGATCTGTAGTTTGCTTATTAATCGATTATGTAAAACCATAACTATAACTAGATTCTCAGGGAGTACTTAGCATCAAAATACTCCTCTCTTTAATTTCTGGCCAAAATCAAGCCACTGCATGTTGCTAGAAGGTAAAATGATAATTCAGTCCCCAAAGTGGGACTTGTATAACAACCATTACAACTATACTCTGATGCTGCCCTGCTCCATCATATTCAAGATTATGTATTTAATATTCATTTTTTATCTTACAGCCCAAATTTATTCCAAGTTTTATAGAACTCCAAAAGAAAAATGATTATGATCTTGTATCTGGCACTAGATATAAAGGGGATGGGGGTGTGTATGGGTGGGATTTTAAAAGAAAACTAATTTCGAGAGGTGCTAATTTTATAACACAATTACTTTTGAGACCTGGAGCATCAGATTTAACGGGATCTTTTAGGTAAAAAATGAACAATAATATCCAATAGACTTTAGAAACTTGTTTTTTTTACAAATTATTCCATTAGTAGTGTATGTGCATAAAGAATAACATAACATATATTTATTATACTGTGTTTTGTTTACAGATTATACAAAAAGGATATCTTGCAGAAATTAATAGACAGCTGTGTATCTAAGGGTTATGTTTTTCAAATGGAAATGATTATAAGGTAAATCTAAGTTTAATATGAAATTTTTGGGGTGTAGTGACACATTAGAACAGCATCTGACTGTAAATGAAAGGGTTGTGGGTTTCATTTATACCTTTAGGAAAATATTTATTTGCCTGCTCCAGTCTGGTAGAGAAAAATGGGTTGCTGAGTTTCACCAATCTATGCACAATGTCTTAAATATGGACAAAAAAACCTAAACAGTTTTTGTCACTAGACTCTCCTACAAAACTCCAAGTCCTAAGTTTTATTATTGTTTATAATATATCCTACATTTTTACTAATGATTTTCAAATTATAAATTTTTTCTTTGTTTACAAGACCAAACCACAGAAAATATTTATATCTTATATAAGCAATTATGTTCATAAACTGTATAATATGGCTTCCTTGATGTATGTTAATATTTTCTTGATATCTCAGTAATATTTAATAGTTAAATAAATAGACATGTACCTCATATACCATAGTATCTTATTTGGATGTCATTGTAGCACAGTGGGAAAACTGACTAAACACATTGCTTGTGGGTTTGATTTCTACTCAGGGCAATGAATTATTACTATTCATTGCTCTGGACTCACTACCAAATAAGACATAATTCGAATCCAAGCATATAGTGTCTTAACACTAGGTTTCTTCTATCTACCCTACTATACCTACCTACTATACTATGTGTTGGCATTGACCAAAAATTTTTTTTAATTCATTATTAATACAATATGATTTTGCTATATTTGTGTACATATATGTTTATTTTATTTTCTTCAGGGCAAGACAATTAGAATACACAATTGGTGAAGTGCCAATAACATTTGTGGATAGAGTATATGGAGAATCTAAGTTAGGTGGATCGGAGATAGTGCAATTTGCTAAAGCATTGTTATACTTGTTTGCTACTACTTGAAATATTTATTTATATATGAATTTTATAATATACTAATAAATAATAATCAATTACTTATTTAGATTGTGTTTTAGTTTTGTCGTAAAACAAAATAAAATGGTTGAATTTTATTTAAAATTTCTATAGTTGTTAATTTTATGTAATCCACAGTCAAATATAATATATGAACGGAACATATGTTTATATAATAAATATGTATTATTAGAAGTACAAAAATAAAACAAGTTACAGAATAGCATTCGCTGCCATTTTTCATATTTATATATTTTTTAATATGTATAAAATTATTAGAAATCAGGTATTATTTCATATAATAAACATGCATAACTTAAATAATATAATAATCTGTTAATGAGATATACTTATAAGAATTCCTTTTTCAAATCATTCCTATTTATGATTTTTTATGTCCATTATTTTTATAAATAGTTAATTTAATGTTAATGAATAAATTGTAAGTAAATATATTTTTTGTATGTAATTATTATAATAAAATTGATGAGAACTGTTTTCTGCTAATTTTATTTAAAGTTTTCACTACATTAGGTGGGTCAAATTGTCGTTTCTTCGTTTTTTGTCGCATTTTCTATCATAGCTACATTTTTACTAATGATTTTCAAATTAGGGTACTTCCCGTTGATATAAAATTACGAAATTTGTTAAGAAGTTAAAACTTACTGCACGTATAAAGGAAAATTCCAAAATTATTTTTCAAAAATTGACTACTTATTATATTTGTGTCACAGAAAAAAACCATTAGGTTCAATTTGTTTAATTTGTACTTAATTTGATACAAAATGACAACTTATTTAGTTATTCTTTTAGTATATCTCCGTTCATGAAACTGGTACAAACTCTTGGGTCATGAGTACGACTTGAACTTGACCGAAAATGTTGATTACTTTATAGATGATATAATAGATTATATAAAAATGGCTAAAAACGTGCTTTCTATGTATATTCTGTATACCAATTATATATATGTTACTAATTTAAAAACTGTATAGGAGCTAATATAAGTTATTTTACAAAGAATATCGTGAATACTTATCCAAATCAATGAATTAATAATTAAGACTGTTTGTAATATCTATATTTCTTAAATGAATAATCATGTAATTCAAGCGGGCAAAGCCGCGAGCAGGCCGCTAGTTTATTAATAAATGATAATACTGTATATCACATATATACGAGCATCTGTCACTTAATCACGCGGTGAAATATGACGATTATCTAGAAATGTCGTTATCCACAGCGAGTATGATCCATTTTAAATTTTAATAATGTACTTTCAATTTTTTTTTCAGTTTCACGCTGTATCTCGCACATTTCAGAACCTAATGTTAAGACACTCCGTTCCCCACTTTCCGCCATCATGCATTGTGTGGTCAGTGGTGGAACTTAATGTCGTGCTTTGCTTTATTATTCTAGCGAAGAAAATATAATTTTAATAAATAATAATACATCAGCCGAGTGGGAACCAAATTCACAATTGTCGCGTTTACATTCATACGCTTTTATCACTGCGCCACGGCAGTCTCATATTTTTTATTGATATTGTTAAAATTTCTAAAATTGTATTCTTAGAGGCTAGTTGTGACGCAGGGGCACAATGTGTGACTGTAAAACCGACTGATCGTGGGTTCGATCCCCACTCGAGGAGATGAAATATTTACTTAAATTTATATTTCCATTTCTTCGCTCTGGTGTCAAGGCAAAGCGCGGCGTTGAGTTCTGCCACTCAACACGCAATGCCTCCAGAATTCGGCAGAAAGTGGGGAACGGAGTGTGTTAACACTAGAATCCCTCTGCCTACCCTGCACTGTGCGGTGATACAGCTGAAGCTGAGCATTTTGGTGTGCTTATATTTCAAAATTATACAATTTCTTCAGCCTGGCTTAAAAATGCAGCATTCGATTTCACCACCTAACTAGTAATAACTTTAAAATCAGGTACCTCCATAATCTAATACTAATGAATTATGATAATATTATGTGTGCTATGTGAGACTATGAAAAATAAAGAATACAAAAGAAAACACAAATTTTCACTTATAAGGTGGCAGTATTGATTACTGACAGATTTTCATTCGTTCTTAAACGTCATTTGACATTTTACATTCATTGACTCGATGATTCACATTGTCAGTTATGAGTTTGTAAGTTGTTTTTGCAATTTTGCAAGTGTATTATTGCTTTGTGTGGGATACAATAACAATTTTACTGCAAGCTAATGTAGAGTTAGCAAAATGCTCAGACAATTTGAAAATGTGGGCGCAATTAGACGTGATTGCGATAACATAATACTCCGATATGACCAAGCTTGTTTGCAAATTATAACAAACGAATCTGTTACATTCTGGAGCCAATATGAAGAATGCGAGGATTGCATGCTTCTGGAAACTGCTAAATTATCATCTACAAGGCGGATAGTATTAGAAACTCTAAGTCCACTACGGTATGCTATAAAGAATGGAAATGGCGAAATTTGCAACGGTACGCAATTTACACAATTCTTTCTTTGTTTATTATCTTGTTATGAAGCTTTCTTGAACCGGTTTTTAAATAGTGATATATATAACTAGTTTAATTCAATACTACACTATTATAACAATATATTATAATTTCTATTGCGGTTATGATAAAACAAATTTATTATAATAGCATTTGCATTTTGTTGAGTAGGTCACATGAATCATCGTCCTTGTTTTACAGTACCTAATGTATTTGCATTTATACTTTTATGATTATTTTATGACCATGCTTAATCAATTACATTATTAATATGCACATGACCAATACTAATTATTTTGTTTCCTATATATCCTTATCTTGAAAGTTTGTATATGAATAAATAAACATTTGATAAGTATTAGATAAACAAATTAAACATTTATGCCTGATGGATACTATAATTAGCAAATAGAAATTATCTATGGAGCAACTTCACAATAAAAATAAAATCTATATATATTATATAATTAATAATTTAATTTATTAAGACATTGTGGTGCAGAGGCACAAAGGTGCAACTGTAAACACCATAAGTTGTGAGTTCAATCCCCACTTGAGGAAATGAAATATTTATTATTTTCATTTCTTTGCTCTGGTAGGATGCAAAGTTCAGTGTTGAGTTCCACTCCTCAACATGTAATGCCTCCAGAATTGGGCAAAAAGTAGAAAACAGAAGTGCCTTAATGAGAAAGGAATGTTTTAACATTAGGTTGCCTCTGCTGACCCTGCTAGGAGTGGGATAAAGTGTGCAGCTTAGAAAAAATTATACATCAAAAATATCTTCATTCTATTTTCTGCACACATAATGCAGCAATTAGTTTCACTAATCTAAACTCAATATCTTGAATTCAGACAAAAATAGTGTCTTAATATTAAATTATGTTCCTATATTATTATAAACAGAATAAAGTATGAAGCTAAAAAAAACATATCTGTACTTTTAAAAACTCAATTATTAAATTATTGAATATATTTTCATAAAAAAATAATTATACCCATAGGCACATATGAATTTGGAGAATATGGTCGCTACAGTATCAATGTGACTGAAATAACTAAAGATATATGCCTCCCACGTATGACTGCTGAACCTGATGCTGCATATCTGCCAATACTTACAGCAGTTGTTGTGTTACTGTCTATGGCAACACTCTGGTATATTGTAAAGGGAATTGGCAAAAGAGTTGTTGCTGGCAGGTTTTATGCTCGATATTTTGCCAGGTAAGATATATTTATATGTTATAGTAAGACTGTTGTGACCCAGAGGGCATGTGAAAATTGAGTGATGCGTGGGAAAATCATCATTATAAAATAAGGGTCCCTAAACCTTGTACCCATACTATATGTGAAAAGTGTGAAGCATTTTTTTTTAGTTTTACATAACATTGCTGGAGTAGTGTTTAACAGACTCTTATTTACTTAGAGTGATTAAGTCCAATTCAGCATAAGTATTTATGCATCTAAGTTTATTACATGGGTACAAGTCTGTGTAAATTTTGGAAACTGTAGTCTTTCAGAAAAAGAAACTAACATTTGTTTTTTAACAAGCAAACAAAAATATTTTTATTTCTAAATATTCTCTTGAGAGAGAATCCTACTATTCCACAAAAGCTTGTTCCACAATTCACATTGTAAACAAACAATATACTGTCTGTCATAATTTGTCTAATATATGCATACATTTATTTTATGTATCATACAACAATTTAAGTATGATAAAAGAAAGCAATTTTCTGCCTTTTTCCATATAGTATGGTAGGCAAAGAGAACATAGTGTCAAGACATTTTATTTTCAACTTTCTGCCCAAATTGTGAGACATTGCATGTTCCAGGGAAATACAAATAATTTAAATATAATCATTCTCCCAGACGGAGACTGAACCACCAGCCATTGCGATTAGAATCGGACCCTGCGTCACTATGACTTTATTATATGTAATATTCTATAATATATTATAAATTTTACTATAGAGAAGACAATGAATTGGGTTCTGAAACCCGTGTTCTTACAACTGAAGCGAGTGTGCCGAGGTCACCCACACGTTCGCGTTTACGCTCCTTGGATATATTCAGAGGATTCTCTTTAGCTCTTATGGTATGTATATGTATTGTCTATTTTTCTTTATTTATTTATTTTTTGCAAGATTGACAGCCTGCAACACAATAAATTAAATAACATGATTAAACTAATCGTAACGAATATTTTAGAAGAAGTGGAATAAAATTTGGGAACTTTTAGGAAAACAATTCTCAAATTGTATCTTCGGTCTGGCGAAATGACATATTTGCGGTAATTAATACACTTGATTAATTCGGCAGGTTCAGGGTTCAGACTTTCTTTTTTCATCTTTAGTTGTATGTGAATTAAATTCTTAATGATGTCCTCTTAGAATGCAATGTTGATTTTAATTACGACATCATTTAGTATAAAATTGTGAATGTTAGTGTTATTTTAATGTAAAAATGTATGTCCTGTTAGTCACTAAATAAATAAATAGTTGATGAACCAGTAGGCACGGAGTCGTGTTAAAACTAGGGAGGCGTTACTCACCCCAAAAAATAATGAAATAAATCAACTTGACTAAATCATTTAATTCTTTCTCTTAATTCTACTCGACTAAATTTTTGATGTTTAGTCACACGTTACACTACTAAATTACTCGCTACTCGACAAAAATACTAGCGTAATTCTGACCGCAGATACATTCGGTTGCTCTTAAAATTCAATATATGTCATAAATTTACATAAAAATCAAGTTACAACCACGTCCAACACAATTCTTTTTTTAGTTCGAACCATTAGTTCTTGAGATTAGCGCCTTAAATCAAACAAACTCTGCAATTTCATAATATTAAATAATACAGATTACAGTTTTAAATTGACCAAATGACAATATTTAAAGGGACTTCCCACGGCGATGATACCTAGAAAACAATTATTGTGTATGTATTATGTGGTAAAGTAATGCACATTTATTTATTTTTGTACGATGATGTGTCATTACGTTTGTGGGGCAATCCCTAGAAGTTGAAATATCGGAATTGGTTCCGATATTAGATAAGTAGCTGTAGATATAGATCGAAACTTTCTGCTAAATTTTAATTTGTTCGATAAGTCTCTTACTGGCCTTGAAATTTTGCCACTCATAAGACATATGTGTATAATAGATAGGACGTTGATTATAATTAGTAATAATTCTTCTATTATTGATATGTATATTAGTCTAGTTTGAGTTCGTTTTAATATAATAATAAATATTAATTATAAATCGTGGGAGTGAGGCAAAGCGCGGCGTTGAGTGCCGCCACTCAACACGCAATGCCTCCAGATCTTGGCGGAAAGTGGGGAATGAAGTATCTTAACATAAGGTTCTCTCTGCCTATCCTCCTGTGTGCAGGATACAGCGTGAAGCTGAAAAAAAGAAAAAAAAAAGAATTATAAATATAAGTCTTCCTCTTGAATCACTCTGTATTAGTGAAAACCGCATCAAAACCCGTTACGTAGTTTGAAAGATCTAGGCGTGCATCAGTAGCTGGTGACTTTTTTTAAACTACGTAAAGATTAAAAATATGACCATAATTTCGATTTTATTAGACTAAGTACCATCTTATGGTCCGCGCTCTGTTATACTGCCCGTCTGAAAAATGGGGATTAGAAAAACGTTCTCGTTAGTTTTTATCTCTATGATAAATACTAAATGTAATTTTTTTAAATATATTTTCACAAACATCTTGTGTTTTAGGTAAAATTATTTTGAAGGCGTGAAGCTGAGTAATCAAATTAATCAGCTTCACGCTGTATCCCGCACACACCAGGGTAGGCAGAGGGAACTTAGTTATAAGACACTCCGTTCCTTACTTTCTGCCGAATTCTGGAGGCATTGCGTGTTAAGTGGTAGAACTCAACGTCGCGCTATGCCTCGACAACAGAGCGAAGAAATGGAAATATAAATTTAAGTAAATATTTCATCTCCTCGAGTGGGGATCGTAACATATCGATCACACATCTTAGTTTTATTTTCAATAAAATTAATTATAGTAATATGACTGACTGGTCTAGATTTATAATAAATTCAATACAGTAATATTTTAAATAAACGCCATTGTGGTGGTATTGTGCCGGATGGACGACGGTTATTAATTCAAGTTAAACAAATAAAATCGTGGGATTTTTCTTCTGATTAACTGAAATATAGGAAACATCACTAACTAGTAATAGTGCTGAGGTCTGTGAAAGTTGTGTTTATTATGTGATATTCAACGTAATCATTTTATATAAGCACTTACGAGTGAGTACGTTAAAACTCGCTTACCAGAACGAAAGAATTAAGTTAACTTATTATAACTGCTTTTATTACACGTTTTAACATATCAAATTTTGAGGGATTAAAACGGAGTCCTCTGGAAAACGTGTCCTAGCTCCTAAGCTAAATCGAATGTTATGTAAAAAAACCCTTCCGTTGACTGTTGCTGCTACAGCTGAAACGCTGAAATTGTTTTTGAAGGTTCCTGGGGAGGGTAGTGGTGTACTAAAAGGGTTTTCCGAAATTCCTATGGGAACATAAGAAAGGGGATTTTATGTAGTTCACCAAACGATTTTTCGAGTGACACTTCTTTTTGAATTATAATAATTTTGGAATTTGGGTTCCGAATTAAAAAAAGGTATTACCGCTTTATATCCATGTGTGTATCATATAATATATGACGTATTCTATATGCGCAAGGTAACTTACCGCAGATGCAGTGGGTTCCATCAAAAATATTAGCGTGTAATACAGTATATAAAGTTTTCTCAATAAATTGACTATTCGACACTTATATATTTTTATAATTCGAACAAGTAGTTCATGAGATTAGCGCGTTCAGGCAAACTAACTCTTTATAATATTAAGACAGATTATATAATATGTAAAAATAATAAATAAGTAAAAAATAATAAATAAGTAAAAATAGTTATTGTTATTGAGACATTTTGTCAATTTGACTGAATACATTTTTTTTTCCTAGTGATTAGTAAATTTTCTAATGATTGATATCATATTATTATATATTTATTCAACATATATGTTTTTCTACTTTCTATCAGATTTTCGTGAACGTTGGCGGCGGTGGTTACAGGATCTTTTCCCATTCAACCTGGAATGGTCTCACTGTCGCCGACGTGGTGTTTCCATGGTTCGCCTTCGCTATGGGGGAAGCTTTAGTCCTGTCTCTGAACGCTAGGCTTAGAACTTCTATGCCTAGGTGGACAGCTTTTGGACAGGTGAGTTTATATTTACATTTTACATATTTTATCCGCCTCTCTTTCCTGCCGTTATAATATTTGACAAACTTAAGATTGCGAGCTGATATACTAAAGTTGTAAAAAATGCACTATAAATATAACTTTTAAATGTTTTCTTTATACACATATATCTTTTGATAACGTTTTCTCTTTTCTTCAAGAGATTGTAGTTATTTGACATTTTACGCCTCCACGAGTTCTTGGGCAAAAGGTTCTTAACAGATTGTCAGACAGACGGACAAGAAAGAAATCCTATAAGGTTTTCATTTTTTTCTTTTGAGGTACCTACGGAACAAAAAAATACACCGTTTTTTCATCGTTTTTACAGGTAGCTCGTCGATCGCTTCTTTTATCTCTCATCGGTATATGTTTATCATCTATCAACGTATCGTGGGTCAACGTTCGGTTTCCGGGCGTGTTACAGCGTTTAGCCGCGATGTATTTAATTGTAGGTGCCTTAGAATGTGCATTTATGAGGACCAGTCAGAACATAACGCCAGGTTTGTATTGATGCGTATTTTGTACAGTACGGTTGACGAGTCGTGACCGCCCTGAAGTTAGGCTTTCTGAATTTTTGTGTATTTTACATTCAGGAAAAAAATTAAAAGCACAGTTACCTACAGTTAACATACACATACTAGGGTAGCCACGACTCGCTTTAATTTCATATATATAATTCATTAAAGAACACATGAGTGCAAATATTAACATTAAGTGACCTGTTTAAACCAGGCAACCCCGGGCTTGCGTCAGACTGAGAGCTGGCAACCATTATTTGTCCAATTCCTTATGTGATTTTCTTTCAAATGATGTGCGATTCACATAAAAAACATATGAGTGCAATTTTCTCCAAAAACGAAAAACATTAATCAAAGGTGATTGCGGCAGGATTCTTTTAGGCAACCCTAGTGTAATCTATTCTACTATCATGTATCATTCCTAAATATAAGTTTCATTAGAATTACTGATCCCTACAGATTTAAGCAATGGGATATCGACCTAAAGTTCCGTTGAGTTTCTTGCGATCTTTTTAAGTCAATTTTGGCGAATGGTTAAATTATTTGACATAAAAAATAATTATATATATAAATTTGACTATGAACAATAAATACATTTACCTCTGGGTTTTTGAATACTTATTTATTATTTTCCAGCCCAGTTCCAGTTTACGGAGGCCAGTCGTGGCGCAGCGGCACGAAGTGTGACTGTAAAAGCGACTGGTTGTGGGTTCGATCCCCACTCGAGGAGATGAAATATTTACTTAAATTTATATTTCCATTTCTTCGCTCTGGTCTCGAGGCTAAGCCACTGAGTTCTGCCACTCAACACGCAAAGCCTCCAGAAATCGGCAGAAAGTGGGGAATGGAGTGTCTTAACACTAGGTTCCCTCTGCCTACCCTGCTTTGTGCGGATACAGCGTGAAGCTGATTTAATTTAATTTAATTTTTAATTTATTATTTTGTAATAAAGGACATGTTTTTTATTACCTACTCATAAATATTATCTGATAATTAATTTTATTTTTTTCTTATTCAGGTCGTTCACTGTTCCGCGATATCTCGGCTGGTTGGCAACAATGGTTAGCCACAATTCTTGTTGTAGCTCTACAGGTAATTTATTTTATTATTTTATAACTTTTCGTATTCTAATAACATTATTATTTAAAAGACAATATCGATACATTGAAAATAAAAAATTCTGAATAGACAGACAAACAGACAAAATAAAAAAAAATCTATCATATTGATAAATATACCCAATAATAGATTTTCTCATTTATCTTATATGTATAAACAACAATCAGTTACAATTTTATTATATGTATGGATTTACTATAAAGGCCGTCGTGGCGCATTGGGAATGTTTACCTTTAAAGTTGATGGTTGTAGGTTCGTTCTCCGACTGTGACGTGTATTGAATTACGTTAAGTTTCGCTACTCATACACACAATATCTTTTAAATTAAGAATGTAAGTTTTTGTCTACCCTACTCAAATCGAGATATAGCGTGAAGTAAAAATTAATATGTTTCCTTCCCGTTTCCAGGTCATTATAACCCTCACAGTGCCAGCTCCTGGTTGTCCCAAGGGTTACTCCGGACCTGGTGGTCTACATCGTACTGCGTTGGGTGATTTCTCCCTACAGAACTGTACTGCGGGAATTACTGGTTATATTGATAGGTGAGTTTGAATTATATTTTGAGTTATAATTTTTTTTGGTGGTCATTTTAAATATTTTTTTGTTAAAGATATAATATTTACACTTTTTTATGTTTTTGATAATGTGTTAAATATATAGAGGTTTTTGCACCGCACACAATTTTCAATGTTCATTATTTTATTTGATACTGGAAAAACTTAATGTTGTAAATATTTATGTTTCCCAAGTAACATTTGAACAACACTTTAACAAAGATATCAACTTCATAACACATACTTTACACACTAAGGAAAGAGAAACTTATTTTTTTATTTTATATATGACCATTCTTAGGAATAAACTTTATTTTTATTGCAACACACTTTCAGTAGCGGCAATTTGTCTTCAGAGATGCAAAATATAAGCATTTCGTCTTAATTTGCAGCAATCGATTGACCAGTAAACACGAGACGCTCGTGTTTACTGGTCTTGTTACGTTTATTTTTTTTATATGTCTAAATAGCACTTATATTTATTTAAAAGTATTATTAAAGTAATGCTTACCACTTTATTTTATTTACTTGCCACGAGATTCCAAAAGCCGCCGGTTGAAATGTTATATATATTGAAGTGTTTCCGGCATAAAATCCCTATAACATATAGGGATTTTATGCCGGCTTTTAGATATAAAAAATTTTGATATAATAATAATTTCTTATTTTTATTACAGACTAATCCTAGGCGAGTCACATCTCTACACACGTGGTACATTCCGCAAGATATACCATACTGTCCTCCCCCATGACCCTGAGGGTATCCTGGGTATCTTATCTGGAGTACTGGTGGTCCAGGCGGGGGCTCATGCTACCAGGATAATGCTGGTTTATAATCATGCTAGGTTTGTATAGTCTGTAATGACATAGATAAGTTAAATAAGAAAAATAAATAATGCAAGATTTGAAAATGGAATGTTCTATGGTTCTTTTTTTTTTCGAAAAATGTGACTATGATAAAGGTAGTTTGTAATCACGTATTTTTCTTAGGTACCTTGTATTTCTTATTATTGCTTTGAAAGTTTATTTATGAAATTTTTATATGTAAAAAAAATGTTCTATTTAATCGTTGTGATAATATGTAATAATTCTTTCTGTTATAGTAAAAAAGTTGTGTGCGGGATACAGCTTCGCGCTGTATCCCGCACACAGCAGGGTAGGCAGAGGGAACCTAATGTTAAGACACATAAAATATTGAAAAAAAAACATTCCTTATTTAAATAAATTCTTCTTTCACAGAGCAAGAATAATGCGATGGATATTTTGGTCAATAATCTTTGGTGTCTTCGGAGGTGCTTTATGCATGTTCTCCAAAAATGGTGGAATTATACCAGTGAATAAGAACCTGTGGTCACTCTCTTACTGCTTAGTGACTGCCGCCATGGCCTTCTTTATACAGGCTGTGTTGTATTTCTTGGTCGATTTGAAAACAAAATGGGGTGGACGACCTTTGTATTATGCAGGTTTGTTAATTTTCTTCTATTTTTAACCTTTTTATTTGAACTTAGGAAAGAATATTACTATTTTTAGAAAATAGATTAATTACAATAATCAAAGTATGATTGAACCTGCATCTTTTTTACAGTCCAAGCCATCTGACCCCTAAGTCATACGTTCTCAGCTGTGTCAAAATTCTTATACACTCTAATTATACTTTCATATTGCTTTTACTTTTTCGGAAAACTAAAATTTATTGTATTTTATATGTTTGTGTCATATTTCTGATGACACTATATAGATATTAAGAAATATCTAAATTATTTCATTGAGGCCTCGCGGCACAGCGACTGACTGTAAAAGTAACGGTTGTGGATTTAATTCTTACTCAGGAGAATTGATTATTTTCATTTTCACGCTCTAATAACAGGTCAAAGCGCGGCGTTGAGTTCCGTCAGTCAACACGCAATGACCAAATAATTGAGGGGAAAGAAGTGAACAGAGTGTTTTAATTAAACTCTCTGTCTATCTCTGATATATGTGTGATACAGTGCGAAGCTAAAAATAATAATAATAATAAACTAGCGGACCCGTCTGACTTTGTTATGTCCGAAAAAGAAGCGCCTCAGTAATATAATATAAGAATAAGAAAAAAAAAGAATTATCTTTAACTTTTACATATTTATAAGAATTTTTCCGTTGTAATTATTACATAACTTATAATGAATCGTTGTTTAATTGTAGGACAAAACGCCCTATTCCTGTACGTGGGCAGCGAGCTGCTCAAGCGGCACTTCCCGTTCTACTACGCGGTGGCGGCGCCGGCGCACGGGCAGCTGCTGGCCGCGCACGCCGCCGCCATGCTCATGTGGCTGGCCGTCGCCGTGGCGCTGCACAGGCGACGGATATTTATTACTTTGTAAACTCCCTTCCCCTCCACCTCGTCTATGAGCGTATCTAGATATATTTTTGAAGGGGGGCCTTGACTTTAGTTTTGAACTGATGTGTAAATGTTTTTTTTCTAATTTTTCACGTTTTATTTTTTTTTGTTGGTAAAAAATCTGCAATGGGCACCAGATTATTCTGTTATGGATACGGACCACCCACTAACTCCTTCCCATTTCCTACGCCTATGCATCTCTCCTACCCTACTTCCAGTACATAGGCAATGAGCTCCTCAAACGCCACTTCTTACAATACGATCGACGAGTCGTGGCCGCCCTGTAGGTTAGCTGTAGACGGCTGCGCAGATTTCATTTTAGGATTTTTCTTTGGATTATTTTATTTTCGAGTAAACAATGCGCGAAAGTTCTAAAAGCACAAACTCAGGGCGGTCACGACTCGTCGACCGTACTGTACCTCCCTTTATCATGCGACACTCGTGCGATGTCCTTGTGTATGCTTTTTTTTATATTCCGAGCTCTTTTACCATTTCCTCTTTTATCATTTTTATGATTTACTTACCTTTTGAAAAATGTAAGTAATCGGTTGTTATTTTTTTCGCTTAACCTTAATTTGACTAACCAGAATCTTAAAGTTGTTTTTATTTATTGTCTCAAGAATAATTTTGCTTAAGCTATATTAAAGTATTGAAGTACTTCTCAGATATTATAAATTTCTTTTTAGCTTTTTATTTTTATAATTATTATTGTAAAAGTTAGATACAGGATGTAACGCGATCGACGGATCATCGACTGTCTATGGATAGAGGACCTCAGTGCACATCCATTTCACCCCCATGTGTTGGCCGACAAGCTTACAAGCTGACTCCGCCTGTTGAGTTTGCGCTCGTGATTTTTTTTTTCTTAATATAGCTCAGTAGTAGGCCTTTTGTATAATGTAATATTTCAAAATTATTAGCTTATTTTCGCATACTCAACAGTCGGGCAGTATTTGCGAATTACCTTTAAGAATTCTATTTTGAAATATCTGTCGAACCACTGAAAATCGGCCAACGTATATGGGGGTGAAATGGCTACAGGTACTGAGGTCCTTTACCCAAAGACAGCCGTTGATACGTCGATCACGTTACACCCTGTATAAGTAGTTTAACTAATGGATTGTTAGTCAATAGAAGAATTAATTCTTTTTTTCTAATAATTTCTCTCACTTATTCTAATACTGTAATATATTTGTGTAATAAATGCATTAGAAACCTGACTAACCGGACTAATTGTTATAGTTAAGTATTCAGATAAACAACCATCTGGGTAGTGTATGTACATACATACATATCGTACGTTTTTATGGATATATTTTTAATTATGTTTGTACTAATATTCTTCATTTTTGAAAATATTTTTTTAAAGTTTATCTTTCAATTAAATATTAGTGCCTACATATACAAGTACCCAGTTTTATAGTCCAGACAATACACAAATTCGTAAAGTTGAGAGCCGGATAATCAAGTCTACAGTATATTAATAGTTATAAATAACACTTCTATCTTTCTTCAATCAACATATGAAAATGTTTATTAAATATTTAAATGTATTTAAAATTAATTTGTTTATATATAACTGTTGTTAAAATTTTAAATAAACATATGATTTTTAGTTAAATTATGCAACAAGTGTTTTTAATTTTAATATTTGATGGTATCTTTATTTCATTCATTCATTTAAATATATGGGACTGCTAGTCTCATCACCTTCTACATTATGTAGTATTGACAGACATATTATAAATCCTTGTTTATAAGATGATAGATATCCAGTTATTGTTAGCGTTATTACTATCTACTTAAAAAAATCTTTAAACATAGAAAATATCAATAGTCAGCAGTCATCACGTATATTATTCAATTTACTACTGCTTTCTAAAACAATATCTTCAATTTACAACATTTTTAATGAACTTCTGGTATTTTATAAATAGTAAATATACAATAATACTGTCCTTTTCCTGTAGAAGTAAGATGATACATAAAAAAAAATAATGATAACAAATTTTCTAGTTCTTTGGACCATCGTGTCATAGTAAGACAAAATTTGACTATAAATGTGATGTGTTGTGGATTCGATGTCTACGGGGGAAATAAATTGATTTCATTCTCTTGCTCTTATGAAAAGCGCAGTGTTGAGTTTCACAACTAGAGAGAGACTAACACGAAGAACAGAGTGTCTTAACACTACTACAGCTACAGTGAATATATATTTAGTAAATTATCAGGTTAAATTATTGCACTATATAATTTAATAAAAATTATAAAACACATTTTACTTTAAGAAATTTACGAAAATAAAATTATAGACTTGTAATGGACATGAAATTTAATAGAAAAATTAGATTTATTAATAAGAATATGTATTCGGTTGTTTATGCATGACAAATCAATACTAAAGACTTATTTTGGTGTTTAGTGTTACATAGAATTTAGTTATTATATTATAAGGCCTTGGTGCTTTCAACATAAGAAAAAATAAATACCTTATAGAGGACAAATTGATGTTATATTTGTCATATCAATCGGTGTGTTTTTCTTATATAAAAAATACTTTTTATTTAAATTGGCATTATAGTAAAATTTCAATAATGTATATATTATTTATTTCAAAAATTAATGGGGTTACTTTACTTTAATCAATTATTGAAAAAATTATGACATTAATAACATATCTCGAAATATTTTTTTTGAAGATAGCTGTATATTATTAAAATTATAGTAAATGATTTAAATAATCTATAACTTTTTCCTTTAGTATTTATATAAGACAAAAGAGTTTTAAAAATTATATTAAGTTCAGAGGTTTTTAAGAACATTATAACAATTACTAATTTTATCTTAGTTACAATTATAAATCAACCACATAATATTAGGACCTTGAATAAGTTCTCAAGAATAAGTTCTCGCTGTTGAAAGATGGCGTTGCGGCACTCTATGCATGGAATTTCGTACGGTAACGAATCACCAAAGTAGTACTATATGTAACCTCAAATTATAGTAGAATAGTGTTTACTACAGTGTCAACTACATATTTATTTTCCCTTTGTGAAAATGTGTACTTTTGTGCCAAATAAAGTGTTTTTGCGGGGAATTTTATTGCACTGCTTTATTCAGAAAAAATCTGCAGCAGAAGCACACAGAATTCTCGTTGAGACAATGCTTTGTCGAATACAACGTGCAGAGACTGGTTTAGGCGCTTCAAAAGTAATGATTTTGACCTTGAAGACAAAGAGCGTTCTGGAGCACCGACAAAATTTGAAGACAGAATTGGAGGCATTGCTTGAAGAAGATCCATGTCAGACGTTAGTAGAGCTCGGGAAAACGTTACAAGTAGATGCGTCAACAGTTTCAAAACGTTTAAAAGCGTTAGGAATGATCCAAAAGCAAGGGCATTGGGTGCCGTATGAGTTGAAGCCGAGAGACGTAGAACGACGTTTTCTCATGTGTGAATTGTTGCTTCAACGGCAAAAGAGAAAAGGTTTTCTGCACCGTATCGTCACTGGGGATGAAAAGTGGATTCACTACGACAATCCAAAGCGAAAAAAATCGTGGGGCATGCCGGGTCACGCATCAACATCGTCGCCAAAACCAAATATCCATGGTTCTAAGCTTCTTCTCTGCATTTGGTGGGATCAGCAGGGCGTAATTTATTATGAGCTGCTTAAACCTAATGAAACTATCACGGGAGCTCGCTATCGACTTCAGTTGATGCGTTTGAGTCGCGCTCTGAAAGAAAAGCGGCCACTATACGAGCAGAGACACGACAAAGTGATTTTATTACATGATAATGCTCGGCCACATGTGGCAAAACCAGTCAAAACTTACCTGGAAACACTTCAATGGGAAGTTCTACCCCACCCGCCGTATTCACCGGACATAGCCCCCTCCGATTACCACTTGTTTCGGTCGATGGCGCACGGTTTAAGCGAGCAGCGCTTCCATTCTTTTGAAGAAGCCGAAAAATGGCTTGATTCCTGGATTGCCTCGAAAGATGAGTCGTTTTTCCGACGGGGGATTCAATTGCTACCAGAGAGATGGGAGAAAGTGGTCTCTAATGATGGACAATACTTTGAGTAATAAACAAAAAACAGCGAGAACTTATTAAAGGCCCTAATATGTAAATGTTACCTACGACCTAAATAAATATCTTATCTTTTTTTTATATAAAATATGTTTTTATCTTTAAATAACAATTTAATCCTTGGTACAACAATATAACTGTTGGTATAAATTGTTATTATTTTTTGCAGTTATTACTATGTAAACTTTAGTAGTATTCATTTATAAATATATTGGTATTAATAATGAAGTGGTAAATATAGATTGCCATTTTGTAGTATTTTATACATTGTGTATCATTTAATAAATGAGTTATACTAAATTTTAATGTTGTTTTATTTAAATTAAAAAATATATTCAAATATTTTTGGGTGTTTTGGTGTATCGTTAGAATTATAGAGCAAAGATTTTTGATATTCTTTACTACATTGTGCGAGATGTGAATGAATATAAACATAGCAATTAAAATTCGGAAACAAAGTAAATGTAACGGGACATTTAAGTGTAGATATTACTACTATTATATAGTAGATAAATTATATTTATTGCTCTACGATAATTAAGTTTATCATTGTAATAAGTGAGGCCAGTCGTGGCAACAAGTTGTAAGTTCGACTCCCACCCCCATACGAAATGAAATATTTCAATTTAGTCGCTCTGGTGTCAATTGAGTAAGATGATGATGATGAAAGTAAGAGAAAAAAAAATTAAGTTCAACAACTTGATTTCTTTAATATTTAAAAACAAGCTTTAAAATATTACTCACAAAATACACAAATTTTAGTAAATATGTATGAAGAGTTTCTTTTCGTTATTTTTTTAATGCTGATATCGATATTTTGATATCGATTATCTTAATTAAATAAAATATAAAATACATTCAAGTGAAAAAACAAAACGCTAATAACCTTCACATGTCATTGAAATGTCATTTCGACGTTCGTTATCAACCTTGTTGATACGGCAGTTTCGGCAAACAATTGTACCGAGAACACGAAAACTTTCCTTATTCGAAATGGAACCAAAAGTTAACTTAAAAGAAGACTCGGCGTTTAAAAAACTACAAGAATTCTACAATGTAAACGCTGAGAAAATAAATATTCAGCAATTATTCCAACAGGATCCTGCCCGATTTAATAAATTCAGGTAAACTTACATTTAGTTCAATCAATAAAATGAAAATAGTTTGTTTTTAAATTAGTTTTCAGTAATTAATTTAGTATTTCACATATTTTGGATAAAAAAACTGGATCACAATGCCTTTCTAATTTCATTTCACATTATTAAGTCATTCTAGTTTCGAAAAGGTCACCGGTAACGAAGCAATGTCATAGAGTTTGAACTTTTAAAAATATTTTATAATCTTTTAAAATTTTCTTAATGCTGAATACCTTATTTGAAAAAAGAAATTGTAAACAAATAGATTATTATTCTGTTTTTCATATTAACTTTAATTAATTCATGGTCACGCATGGTCAGATTTTACAACTTTTTGTAATTTTTTTTATTGTACAGATAACTTATGTAATGATTATAATTTTTTAAATTGCTAATTATTTTAATTTATTTTTTGAGTGATATATATTTTATGAGTTTTACTTTTGATATAAATAATGTATGTAATTATTATTTATGTAAATATACATTCATTCTTCTAATTCAGCCTTCGCATTCCAACACCTAATGATGGAGATATTTTACTGGACTACTCCAAAAACCGAGTGGATGATGCTGTCTTCCAACTCCTTTTGCAACTGGCAAAGAGCCGTAATGTAGAACAAGCGAGAGATGCTATGTTTTCAGGTGTATTATAATTTATTTCATATATAAAATGTATATTTTGCCATTATTAGACAGATTTTATAATAAATTTAAAGATAGATAATTATCTTATCAGTAAGGAATCATGTTTATAATGATATTCAAGAGGCTTGTTTGATTTTATTTTTGATTGTTGAGATAATTACTTTTAGGTAGACTTCAGCATGATTTTATCTACTTTAGTAACTTACGTTTTTTCCTTATATGATAATATTTATGTTCAAATTTTGCCAAGAAAAAACATTTTTTACTTTTGGCTTACTTTTATCAAACAATGTGATGGTATACTTAATGCTTTATTTTAACACTTTTGTCTCATATACAATATACATATTATTATATGAAAACATACAGCAGGGTAGGCTTAGGGAACATAGTGTTAAGACACTCTGTTCCCAATTAGACACTTTCAATCCGCATTTTCAGAGGAAAGTCCACTCAAACTGTAAGTAGGATAGAGTTTGAAGCTACATATATGTAAATAATATAAATTTTTGCTAATCAATTTTTTTATAATCACATCAGGTCAAAAGATCAATTTCACTGAAGATCGAGCAGTACTTCACATAGCATTACGTAACAGACAGAACAAGCCTATACTGGTAAATGGGAAAGATGTCACACCGGATGTGAATGCAGTACTTGCTCATATGAAGGAATTCTCCCAACAAGTTGTTAGTGGGAATTGGAAAGGGTAAGATAAATGACAATATGGAGTACAGTGTATAATATGGAATTTATTTGTTTCTCATATTTATTTGACATTTTTTTTACTGTATTCTTATGTTAAATAATAAATAAAAATATTTATTTAGTTGAGGCCAGTTGTGGCGCCGGGGAACAAAGTGTGACGGTAAAACCGACTGGTTGTGGGTTCTCTATCGCATTTATCATGGAGAGTGTTCTGAAGAACTGTTTGACCTGTTACCTGCCGCCAAATTTTCTAACCGCACAGTACGTCATAATTGCCGTCAGCTAAAATATCATCCACACCACCTGGATACGTGGCAATCCACTACTGTGCGGTTTCGTAGGAACTTCCTTCCACGCGCCACGGAACTATGGAATGGCCTACCCGCCGCAGTGTTTCCAGACCGATATGACATGGGTACCTTCTAAAAGCGCGTCTATCTCCACTTTGTCGGTCGGCAACGCACCTGTAGCTACTCTGGTGTTGCACGGGGTCGTGGGTGGCGGTAGTCACCTACCATCCCGAACCCGAACGAACCCGAACGCTCGTTTGCCTTGTCCTTTTCCATAAAAAAAAAGGAGATGACATATTTACTTAAATTTATATTTCTATTTCTTCACTCTGGCGTCGAGGCAAAGCGCGGCGTTGAGTTCTGCCACTCAACACGCAATGCCTTCAGAATTCGGCAGAAAGTGGGGAACGGAGTGTCTTAACACTAGGTTCCCTCTGCCTACCCTGCTGTATATGGGACTAAATAAAATATTATTTTTTTTATTTCCTCGCTCTGACCACCAACATAATGCTTTCAGAATTCGGGAGAAAATGAGGAACGAAAGTGTCTTAATGGGAACGGAATGCTTTAACATTAGGTTTCCAGGCTACCTTCGCCTACACTGCTATGCGCGGGATACAGCGTGAAGCCAAAAAAAGTCCTCTGTCTTTTTATTTATTACTGTGTTATTTATTTATATATAATATTTACAGATATACAGGCAAGCCAATAACTGATGTTATAAATATTGGCATTGGTGGCTCCGACTTAGGCCCTCTTATGGTCACTGAAGCACTTAAGCCATATGCTAATCATCTTAAGGTATTGTATACTGTTTTATTATTATAATTTTAGCGTCTCTATAGCGTCACAGGGAACTTGATGCTAAGGCACTCAAATAAATTAAAATACTTCATTCACGGAAATGAAAAACAAAATATGGAATAAATAAAAAAAAAGTAATCATACTCCCCGGTGGAGATCGAACCTTAAACCATCGCATTTAGAGAAACTGCGCTATGACTGCTCTTGTAATACCTTCCTATTTTTAATCTACTTAAAAAAAGGAGTTTCTCAATTTGACCTGTATGTATTCTTGCTCGTGATTATTTCGCGTTTGACTGAACTAATTTTGATATGGTTTTTAGAAAAGTATTTGTTATACCCAGATTATGGTATTTTAACCCACTTAAAAAAAGAGATCTCAGATATTACAAACTTATAAAGTTTTTTAATAAATTTTCTTTTCAATAGGTACATTTCGTATCAAACATAGATGGAACCCACTTAGCGGAAGTCCTCAAACGCTTGAACCCCGAAACGGCGTTGTTTATAATTGCGTCTAAAACATTTACAACTCAAGAAACTATTACTAACGCGACTTCAGCAAAGAATTGGTTTTTGGAAGTGGCTAAAGATGTAAGTAGATATAATTAAGTTCAAATTAAAATTGAAACTTATTTTCCCATTTATAATAAACAAACAATTCTAAATATTAAAAACAAAGAAAACTAATGATTTCATTAATTTTGGTTATGAAGGTATTCTATAACATTTTTAGTTGAACTTGTAAAAAATTGTATGTAACAGAATAAAATACAAGAACGGAAAGTTTTAGTATATTCTTTTGTTTTCCAAAAAGTATTTTTCTCTTCTGCACTCAGAAGAGAAAAATACTTTTTGAAATAGCATTTTTAAAATGATGAAAATATTGTATTGTCATTGGATCAGTATACATATATGTGAACAATTTTAAACAAATCCAAAACGGGATTTGAACCCGTGTCACTTTTTGCACTAAGTAACAAGCGTGGGTGCAGGTCCTGCTACGTACAAATTTTATAAGTTTTCTTAGTAAGTATTATTTTTTTAAATTTTTGATTTCCTTCCAGCCGTTAGCAGTATCAAAGCACTTTGTAGCGTTATCCACGAACGGGGAGAAAGTCACAGCCTTCGGTATCGATCCGAAGAATATGTTTGGTTTCTGGGACTGGGTCGGAGGAAGGTACAGTATTAGTATTATATATTTTTTACTTTCACTTTTATCCCCATATTGCTATATGCGGAGTAAAGCAGGTTAGACAGTGAGGGTTTTGTGTTAAAACATTCTGTTGTAAGCTTTCTGTCTCAATTCGAGACTTTGCGTATTCGATGGCGGAACATAACTCCGCGAGTAGGATCGAACTCACACCCATTGCACTAACTATTTTAAAGTTTATTTTATTGATATTTTGTTTTGGCATAATCTAATTTTTATATACAAATTTAAACAGGACATTAATATACACATAACTTAGCTATAATTTTGCATATCAACGCACACGTTATTGATATGAGTAGATGCGTAATACTTTCTTCTTTTTTATGTGTTATAGATATTCTCTATGGTCGGCCATTGGTTTGTCCATCTCATTATACGTCGGATTCGACAACTTTGAAAAACTTTTAGACGGGGCTAATTTCATGGACAATCACTTTATTACCGCGCCATTGGAAAAGAATGTGAGTATATTTTCAATTAAACATTTTTTTTTAAATCTGGGCACTAACCAGAATACCTAGAGTTTCTGTTGCTTTGTATATGTTATCAAAATAGGTCACTTCACGCTATGTCCCGCATGTAACTGGGTAGGCAGAGAGAGCCTAGTGTCAAGACACTCCGCTCCTCACTTTCTGCCTAATTCTGGAGGCATTCTGTGTTGAGTGGCGGAACTCAACGACTCGACACAAGAGCGAAGATATGAATATTTTAAATATTTCATTTTCTTGAATGGCGTTTGTGCCCCTGCGCCACGCCTGTCCTCAATTGAGACTGAGTTGAGTATGTTATATAATTATATTTTATTTATAAATTCCAGGCGCCAGTAATTCTTGCGTTACTCGGTATATGGTATGGTAACTTCTATGGAGCCGAAACACACGCTCTACTACCCTACGACCAGTACTTACATAGGTATGTAACATCTATTAGAGAGAGAGAGCCGTTAGTAGAACAGTAGAGCCAGTACTTCCTGGCTTCGAAAATTATTTGACTTTCAAACAATTTTGTTGTGTTTTTTTAGATTCGCCGCCTATTTCCAACAAGGCGATATGGAAAGCAACGGTAAATATGTGACGAGGAGTGGTCAGCAAGTGTCTTATAACACTGGACCTATAGTATGGGGAGAGCCCGGTACCAACGGACAGCATGCTTTCTACCAGCTCATACATCAAGGGACTAGGTACATGTAATTTTTTATGTAGTACAGTATGGTAAAATTTTCCGAACTTTATTAGTAAGAAAATCCTAAAACGGAATCTAACAATCTACGGTTAACTTGATCGAGCGACCATAACTCGTCAGCCGTGTTATATTTAATTTAAATATTTACTAAATTTTGCATTTTTATTTCTTGACTTTGACTAGCGTAAGCGAAGTGGGCAGGGGGCTAAGGCCACAGTTGCTATAAAAATATCATTGAAGAACAACAGCGTAAATTCTTTTTTTTCGCACAATATTTTTTACTATAACAAAGGCATTTCATTAATATATTTAATTTAGATGACCGGTTTTGATTAATGTTGAAGCATTTTAAAATAAGCTTAAAGTGTTTATAGTATTGTTTGGGGACTCGAGTTTGACTCCCGTTGAATTTCAATGTCCATAGAAAGAAATTTTTAATTTCTAAAATACATTTTTCCCTTAAACATGTCAATAATATAATAGTAATATATTTATAATACCAATAATTAAATATATTTACCTCTAGATTGATTCCCTGCGACTTTATAGCGCCGGCACAAACGCATAATCCTATATCCGGTGGAATCCATCATAAGATACTGCTTGCCAACTTTTTGGCGCAAACCGAGGCTCTGATGAAAGGAAAAACTGCTGAAGAGGTTAACTAATTGTGTGAATTTTTTATTTATTATTCCCTATCTTGCTACTAAAAATAAAAGAAAATTCACACAATTAACTAATTGTGTGAATTTTTATACGCTTGTTACAACTTATTTATGTTGTTAGCATCTCTGTAGGGTTTCTCGAAAAATTTCGACGTAGCTTGGCGAGAACGCATGGCTTAGTGGTCAGAGCGCCTGGTCGGTTTCCAGGAGGCGCGGGTTCGAGTCCCGCTGCGTTCAAATTTTTATACGTTTTCTAAATAAGTATTTTTCTTTCCTAAGTGTGGAATAACACTTTAAAAATGTTTAAAAACATTTTTATATATTTTATAACTGAAATATAATCAAAATAATAAACTTCCAGGCAAAATCAGAGCTCGTGAAATCAGGCATGGCCCCCGAGGCCATTGAGAAGATACTTCCACACAAAGTGTTCAAAGGCAACCGTCCCACCAACTCAATTGTCGTGAAGAAAATATCACCTTTCACGTTGGGAGCTCTCATTGGTAAGGAAATTATTGAAATATCAGTTATTCTTGACTTTTTGACTATTCTGACTTTGGAATCGACGAACGCCGGCTGCACGCACATAAAATCAAGCATAGCAAGTTCCGCCTGAACCGAACGATAGCGCAAAATAAACGATCGGTTTAAAGCGTTCACAATGTTATTTGTAATTAGTAAATTGTAAAAACAAACATTTTAATTAACGAGTGCAAATAAATGTTAATTTATCGGGAAAAAATGTAATTGTCAATTAACTCAATAATTATAATATAGTGATAGTATTACAATTCTTAAAGTATGCAATTTTTTGTCTATATTTTCTTAAGGCATTATCAAAATATGACATTATCCAAGTAAAATTCAGTTTGCCTGTAAGTCGACTGTACAGACAACCAGTTTTTGATTTTTTATTAATTAGACCAAATTTCGTGACTAATTTTCGCCGTGCTGTCTTGTTACCAGATCGAGGAAATGAAAATAATGTATTTCTTCGAGTGGGAATCGAATCTAGAACCGATGCTTTTAAAGATTTTTATAGTATAAAGATATATATAAAATTCTTATTTCCAGCTATGTACGAGCACAAAATCTTCACACAAGGTGTAATCTGGGACATCAATTCCTTTGATCAATGGGGTGTAGAGCTCGGAAAGCAGTTGGCCAAAGCCATTGAGCCAGAACTCCAAGGTTCAAATCCTGTGTCGAGCCATGATGCATCAACTAATGGACTTATTAACTTCTTGAAGGAGAATTTTGCTTAGAAATAATATTTCAAAATAAATATTGATTATTTATTATAAATAAAGTAGCAGTTAGAGTAAATATGGTTTGGTGATATATATTACCTTTTTTATATATATAAGTATTTTTTGGGACAGTCTACAACTTAAAATGCCCAATATATTGAAAACAAATTACCAAAAATTTATATCTTGAAGCGAAAATGAAAAAAGAAGCGTTAAAGAAAAAATATTAAATCATTATTTATTGTTAAAATTATTAAAAATTTGTCTACTCATCTCTCTTTTGATAAAGATCTTATATCGATGGGTCCTAAGTATAAGGGCCAAACTAACAATTTGGCAATTTTGACTTTTTTATGCCAAACGCATTCTATCGATATAGTTTATCAGGTCAGCTATAAAAAAATAGAAATTTCTGCATAGAAACAGGACTTTTTGTTAGAATATAACGACCTATCTAGCACTCATTTAAGCGTATAAGGGCCAAATAGTAATTTAAGACTTCTACGCGGGGCATTTCTACACATTTATTTATATTTGGGGCCAATCAGCCAGATTGATACTTATACGCTAAACAAAGCAATGGTTGCACTGTGTTGACTGAAAAAGTTTAGTATTGTTTTTATTACGTTCGTCATTAGATAGATAACAAAAAACGTCTCTTTTTCACCAATTATGAGATAGAACGGCCAAAGTGGTAAATTGGCCCATGTACGTGTTTTATTGAAAAAAAATATACTTAGGCTCTAAAATATTTTTTCACTTTTGAGTTATTGGGGCGTTATTTTTAATTAATAATTGCTCAGATTATGTACTATACTTTTCTTACTGTCCCATTTGCTATTTAAAGCCAGAAATAAGCTTCATAATTGCAAAGTTTGATTTAAGATTTCGGAGTGACTCTACTAAGACAATCAAAATTATACATCAGAAAATTAATCTATTAACATGCTTATTTCTAATAATAATCATCAATCAAGTAATATATCTACTGCCTTAAGTTTCAGGAAAAAAACTTACTAAGAAACGTGACAGTGGATTAATGAATAGATTCAAAACTAATAAGACTTAAAATTACAGAGAAAGCATATATGTAATAAGAAATAGGAAAAATTTTGGTAAATTGTTAGAGCTCATTTACGTTAAATATATTGTATTTGAATAACTTGATGAAGACACGAGGCGTGGTACACTTCATAAGTTTTAGATCGTTGGTCATTATTCTGAGCAATATGGATTTATTGACAACTGTGTCTTGGTGAAGGAGCATAACCATGTGTCTGTGAACGCGACAGGTTTGGGTTCTATTCTCCTCCGAGGAAATAAAATATTTTCACTTCTTCGCTCGAGGAAAATTGCGATGTTTGACATGATTGATGATTCAACGCACAATGCCTACAGAATTCGGCGGGAAGTGGAGAGCAGAGCGCCCTAGCACTAAGCTCCCTCTGCCTATCCTGCTTTATACGGAATGCAAAATAAAGCTAAGAAAAAATTAAATATAAGTAGTATAATAGTTATAAAAAATAACTATTACAAAGGATGATGATGAACTAATTTACACGAAACAATTTATTCATGTATATTATTTGTATCATATTATAATAGACATGTATAATTTGTTTCTTACGTATAATTAAATCGAAATACAGACTACTGGATGCAAGAAGATACTTATTAATATCATTAGCTGTGGGCTAAAAATAATAAATTCTTCAATCAGTAAACCTATAATAGTCTAATTCAGTTCAAAATCAAACGAAATAGTCAGCGATATAATTAAACTA
>JAAIXJ010001798.1:318224-402571 GCA_013403705.1 Heliconius hermathena
ATAATTTAAATATTTATATTTTCAAATTTTATAAAATTGCACTCTGTATATATAGTAAATAAAAAGAAGTTAAGTTAAAATAAACGAAAACGAAAAGTAGTAAGTAAAACAACAATAATAAAAATAAAGATTGTTTTCATATTTAAAGCCGAGAATATTTTAACTTAAAATTTAAAAATGTTGGTATGCACTCGGTTTTTTTTATTTTCAATAATATTTTTTAAATATGTCATGTACATGTAAAAACACCTAAAAGTCAACTTCTTCTCAAACTTCAGACACATTTTAGTACTATAAAAATAAATTATATCTCGTAATTAATATTTATATTAGAACATTATTGTTCTAATAAAAAATACAACAGTAGAAGCTTGGTAAAGCTGTAGTCACCATGTGATAAAAGAAGAGCAAAAGATGAAAAATAAAATTAATTTAATAGATAATGTGGTTGACCGTTTCGTCATTAATGTTGGTGACAGTTCCTCAGAATCCTCCGAATTCTGATAAATAATTGAATAATAGATATATTAAGATTTATTATCCTAATAGTTAAGTAACTTTTAGTAAAACTTGTACATTTTCATTTTATTTTTTGCTATTCTTATTTTATACAAAGATATTTTATATATAACATTCAAGCACAACAAGCAATAATGCTATATATAGAAAACTCCACGTTAAATAAATTAAATATAAATAAAAAAATGCAATAAAGTTTGAGAAACAGAATTTTTTGTTTATATTTTTTGTCTTGCCATAATGAATCGAGTATAGTCATAATAATACCATCTTCTTTCTCTTCTTCTTTTTTTAATATGTAATTTAAAAAATGTTGTTTTAGGAATCATTTTAAAGATATGAACAAAAATGTAAAAAAAAGTATACTGTTAGTGCATGTTGTGTCTACCTGTAAGAGGAATAACACCGCAATGTATGTTTTATTATTTAACTTGTGTATATTTCCATGTAATGTGTATATTGTTGGTGAATCTTATAAATAAATAAGTCTAATCATAATCACACCATCTGGTCTGATGAAAGGGTTGAGAGATGGTTGCTGGAAACTTTGACTGCCTACTAGTAAGCATATGGCCGATGCTTGTTAGTTTGTGCTCATTGTAATCAAGTATCTTGTCTTATCAATGTTTTTTATGTTAGAGACAAATGTTACATATATAGATATTAAATGGAAACGTATCTAAATTCTCTATATTATATTAAAATTAGTTCAGTCTAATCAGTGTTAAGCTCCGCCATTTAATGAAATAAATATACTTCTAAATCATTCACAATAAATAAATATATTGCCGTCGTGGCGCTGCGGCACAGTATTAGAATGTAAACGGGACGATCTCGTTGGAGTAATAAATTATTTTCATTTCTACGCTCTTGTAACAAGCAAATCACAGCGCGGCGTTGAGTTTCGCCACTTAATACGCTAGGTCTCGGATATTGGAGGGTGCGTCGGAAACAACTTAACACTACTTGCTCACTGCCAACGCTGCTATGAACAGGATACAGCGTGAAAATAATCGTTGGCGACAAAATAAGGAATTTTGTTAAAAAAAAGAAAATTCTATATTAATCATTGATATATTTACATAAAATAATACAAAAAATTGGTCGGCTTCTACACTATTATAGAATCTAGTAGAAGTCACCTGTTCAACAGATGATATAAATCAGAAAGAGTTACATGAAAGAAATTGTACTTAAAAATTTATAATTAAAAAACCGGCACAAGCTCCAAAACGTAAACAAACAATATGAGAAAAGAGAATCTCCTAATGGTTGAACATATTTTCTTGAATAGTAGCTCACATGACACTCTCAATTAAGTCACCTTTCAAACAATAAAAGTAAATCGAAATCGGATGACCATTTGGGAGCTACAATGCGTCAGACATACATTTAAAGTTTTTACTTACAATACAAAATAGTAGCAATAAGTTGAAGTATATTTAAAAATTAATGCATAATTTTAGCTATCATTTTTTATGTCAATTACATTCATTCATAAGACAATAATAAATCAAAATGTCACAAAACATAAATTGTATTATTATTGGTATAGTATTTAATTTATTTAGGTTTCCTTCCCCTTCCGCCGCCGGTTTTGGCTTTTTTGTTAGCATTCTTCTTATCTTCTTCAGCTTTGCGTTTTGGATTCGGCGTTGTTGATAAAACCTGCGATAAATAATAAATATAAGGAAAAAATATATATTTTTAATATTCAGGCCATTTTTTTGTTAGTAAAATTTCAGGGGTGGGGCACAAGACTTTAATTCTAGAGTGAGTACAGGCCACCAGCCCTCTTCCTCCTTGGCCCGTTTCTCGATCAAGTAAGAAGAGAAGCAGTGGAATTGAGTTCTGTTACTCAATATGCAATAATTTTGGATTGTATTGGGCAAAAAACGTGTGTATATGCTGCTTCTACTATATGTGGGATACACGCTCATTTGCCTTGTCTTTTTCCATAAAAAAATACAACGTGAGACCAAAAAAATTAGCAACATGCTTTTGTAGGAGAAATAAACAGAATTTATCGAGACAAATATAACTAGCCTAATCTCTATGTGTAATAATTAATGATCATCCCAGGGTATCATCTCCCACCTCATATTTGCATCAGATCAGCTCAATGGTATCATATTTGTATAATATATGTATAAAATAATGTAGGAGAAGCAAAGTTTTTTTTATAAAGTTATTAGAATTATTAAAAAATAAAAACCTTAAAGAATCCATCCAATCTCCCTTGTACTGAACCAGAACGAGCTTTCAACAGTTTCTTGGCTCCATTCCTAACTCTCTCTTCGCTGAACTGTTTATCTCCACAGAGGAACTTCACTAGCCCTTCTTCATCTGGATCCGTCCATTTTAACTAGAATATTATTAAATATACATTTTTCAGTTTCACGTTGTATACCCGCATATAGCAGGATAGGCAGACGAAACCTAATTTTATGACAATCTGTTCCCTGCTTTCCTCCGAATTTTCAAGTCATTGCGTGTTGAGTTGTAGAATTCAACGCCGCGCTTTTGCCTTGGAATCAGAACCAAACCAATAAAAATTTTAACAAATAAAAATACATTCCTCTCAGTGAAGAATCGAATCCACAACCGTCGCATGACTGTACACTTTTGCGCCTCTGCGCCATGAGTGGCCACGACGGCCTCGATTTATAAATAGACGATTATAAAAAGATATGCCATGAACTTTTTTCAGTGTAGACAAATATATTTTAGTGCTAAGACACTGTTCTCGACTTCCATTAAATTTTCAAGATACAATAGAATGAGTGTCAGAACTGTATGCCACGTCTTACATTCATGGTCTGATTAGTCCAAACTGTAGTGTTAACTAAGTAATATGAAGAGTTATTTACTTAGAAAATTAAACAATTAAAGCAGGGTAGGCTGAGGGAACCTAGTGTTAAGACACTCCCTTACCCACTTTCCACCGAATTTTTCAATGCATGGCTGTTGAGTGGCGGAACTCAACGTCGGGCTTTTGCATTGGTGCCAGAGCAAAGAAATTAAAATATTGATAAATAATAATACATTTCCTTGAGTGGGGATCGAACCCATAACGCGCGTTAGTCACATTCTTGTGCCCGTGCGCCACGACGACCCCAATTTATTCAGAATTTACTCATGAATGTGTAATTTACTTAGAATTAGACAAATAGTTACTTTTGTCATTTTTGGAGGCAAATTTTTACATTGCAATATAAAAAAAACGTTGAACAAAAGAAGGTACCAGAACACAATTTGATATTCTTTACAATTTTTCAACAAAAAAATTTTTTTTAGTGCCTAAGGAATATTTTGGACTTGTGATAATTTAACATTAGTAAAAATCAAAAAATTCTAAGACTAAAGATTACTTCATTAAATCAATCAACAACACAGTTTTATTATTAAGCACTTACTTCAATATCGTCACCATTATTAACCTCAGGTTCTATAAACAATCTTCTAGCATTCTCAAAAGCCCAGTTCTCAGGTGGCTGATATTTCTTAACATCTATATTATGTAGTATTTGTTCAATTGAACGATGCTGTTTTATTAGTTCTATTGCTCTCTTAGGGCCAATGCCTCGTATTGATTCACAGTAGTCACAGCCTAGGAGTATGCAGAGGTCGATGAACTGTAGGTGATTTTAATAAATATTAAATTATAATATGTTAAAGTGAAATAATTTTATATAAAATTTTAAAAATATATTACGTTTTGTTTTTTAGTGTGTTCACACTTAGGAAAAAAAATACTTTTTAGATAATCTCTTAGAAACCATCCAAGTGCTCTGAAGAAGTCGAAGTTCTTACATGAATATTAACATAAATATTCAATTTAATTAATCTTTCACATAACAAAATAAAAAAGTTCTAAAATGCTTAAATATGTACTGATGATTTACAGATCTCCTTTTAAAATATTGTGTTTTGACAGAACTTAAAAAGTTTGTCTTACCTGGTTGAGGAAATATTTTATCCATTGTATTATTACATGTATACTTGACTATCAAATCTTATTTGTAAAAGGAGCTCTTCTATGAAGATTGTGAAATTAAAAGTACAAGAAATTTCACAATATTAAAAAATAAAAAAACTAGTGGCCAGCCCGCAGTTTTGCATGGTCAAATTTATTCTTATATTACAGCCATATAATAAAAAAATATTTAGTTGCCGATATCCCATTGTTAAAAAAACATACCCAAATTATAAAAGAATATTTCATGTTCTATTTAACGCAATTACCTATTTTCTATAATACAATATCCAACTTTACTGCCATTACTTATGACTCAATTTCATGAACGAAGTGTGTGCGATGTTATCCCTTTGAGGTTTGTGTCTGTGTGTATCATTCTTAACAAATGGTGTTTTATTTTACCATGATAATTTTATTATTTATTTTGTTTGAAAAAAAAAAACACTTTTTCAATTTAGCCAAAATCTCTTTTGTTTTATTTGTATTAATTAGGCTTTTATAGAGTTGTTAAAACTGTGCTTTCATTTAAAGTTGCGAAGAAAAAAACACTGTATACTAACCTCATTATGATTCAACTCTAACCCTTTCAGCACATTATCCAAGTGGAACTCTTGCACAGGCATTTTTCTTGCTTCAGAAAATGTCAAATGTCTTAAAAGAACATTTGAACCGAATGTCAAGGCGTCCATGTCTTCTGTGGCCACTGCATAAACTTTACCAGCTTTCACCTAGAAATATTTCAGAATATTTTTAAAAATATTATGGCATTTTTTATCAATACTTTTGTAATGTACAATTTTTCTTCTTCATGATTCATGTTGTATCTTGCATGTAGCAGGGTACGGCAGTGGAAACTAAGTTTTAAGATATTTTGCTCACCTCATGCATCAATTCTTCAAGAAAGTATGGTGCTTTGTCTTGTTACCAGAGTGAGGAAATTTAAATAATTAATTCCTATATAAACAACTGTCTTGTTTAGTCAGATTTTTCTATTGCCCCTAACAGCCTCAAACATACAAATATAACTAAAAATTTGAGCTTATAAAAATATTTTATTAGAATTTTATTAATATTATCTAAATATGGTTAATTTAAAAATGCTTTTTTAATGGAAAAAGACAAGGCAAAAGAGCATACAGGTCGCAGTCACAGCCACTCACAACCCCATACTTTCTAGACAGTCATTGTGGAATACAGAGACAAGAAATTGACTATAAACAAAGGTTGTGGGTTGAATTCTGGCAGAAATCCAAGAATTTAACAGTAAGTTGACTTTATTTATGTATGCGGAAGGCAACATGAAGCAGAAAAAATAAGAGATTTTCTAATAAAACATACTAAAGCTGCACACTGTGCCTCTGCTTCACATGGAGCTTCAACTACAGGAACTCCCATTAATTTTAGTAATTGTCTTGCTTCCTCACCATGTTGCTTTGTCACTTTAACTAGACGTCGGTTAAACTTCTCTATTGAAGCTTTATCACCTAGAAAATAGAATTAATATGTGAGTATATATATATATATATATATATATATATATATATATATACTCATATATTACTCATATACATATATATATATATATATATATACCATGATGTCAATGAGAATAAATATAAAGTTTCATCAAATTATTAGTTCATACATACCAGCTTCAGTAGCCTTTTGAAGTTCCTTTTCAGCTTCCTCCCTCCTTTCAGCCCTTTTGTTTAATTGATGAGATTTCATGTCTGGTGGTTTACCATCAAATACGTAAACTGGTTTGATACCATTGTCTACCAAACGAATTGTTCTATAGAAAGTTCCCATTAAATGTGATGTAGTTTCACCATCAACTGATGTTAACTGAGCACCTGTACAATATTACATTAGTATAATTTTTATTGAAATTTTTTAACAGGATTATGACGATAAAGAGAGGTAACTATATTATGAAAATTAATTACCTTCACTTCTTACGGCTATTAGAAACTGATACAAGCTCATGGATGCATCAATTGCCACCTTTCTTCCTGTCAACGATAAAGTATATTTTGTAAATAACCTCTTTAAATAGAAGTAATATGTTTTAAACACAATATTTACATACCGAAATAGTTTTTGATTTCCATTTCTTTTACTGCTTGCGGTGCTATATCAGCTATTAACTTTGATAAACCTATAATACCCATACTGTTTGTTTAGGTCTTATCAAATTACAATTCAAACACAAATTTATAGCATTTATACATTCACTTGAGTATAATCTTAAATTTTAACGAAATATGCACTCAAATAAAAGACAGCCAGTTTCAGGAACGCGGGAAAATGGAAATTTGACATTGATTATTGACTTAAAATTTTTGGGTTGTGCAACATACAAATTGAAAAATTTTAAATCGATGTGGCGTTATCGATTATTTATATTTCGACATTATTATTAATGTCCAAATTGTTTAAAATGTTCTTAAGAAGATAATAAATTTCACTTAAATTGTCGTAAAATAACTATTAATAAAATAATAGTCTAAAACGCTGTAAAATATAATCGAAGCAATATCGGAACGTTGTTTTATTTTTAAGTTTATAGTCATGTGTCAAATTGTCAACGATGAACTTATAAACCTAGAACAAACAGTTATATTTTTATTCAAAGGAAGAAATTAATTACTTAGCGAATAGTCACTTATATACAATATAAATATATTGTATTTATATTTATTATATTCCAAAATATCAAAAGTTATTTTAAGTTATTAAATTTCACTTTAAAAGAGAAAACACCCTTTATTGATCGCTTATGTTAAAATTGCCTGTTTATTTGAAAACTATTAATTTTGCTGCTGTGATTTTAGTGCAATTTTTAAGAAGAACATATATTTTAACAATGGGAAATTATTTTTCAATCAACTTGGAAGAACATTATAAGCAAAACGAAAAATTTTTACAAACATTAAATGAAATTAATGTAAGTGTACAATACATAATCACTTAACTAAAAAAACACACTTTTTAATCCGTAGGGTGAATAGCTAAAATATCTTATAACAGTAAGCCTTTTTCATTAAATAATCATAATTACTATCTCATTTTATTCAATTTTGATAGATGGAGAGACAAATTCAATTGAGAGATCAAATGGCTGAGAGGCAAAGAGCTATGGTAATGGCAAAAAATAGGGATTTGTTTCTTTGGTATACCACATTTTATGTTGCTGCAGCAACTAGCTTGTTTACTGGGTAATTAATTGATATATTTAAAATGCTAATATTTTGCAATTAATTGATATATTTAAAATGCTAATATTTGCAGTATATTTTGCAATAAAAAAAATATTAAAATTCACACACCCACTTATAATCTATTGTTAAGACACTCCATTCCCAATTTTTCACTGAATTCTTGAATTACGATGTTGAGTGAGGAAATGAAAATAATTAATTAGGTGGAATTCAAAGCCTAATTTTGCCATGTTGCCAGGGAGGGAAAATGAAGATATTAAATATTTCACTACCCATAGTGACAATTGAAACGACAAACAACATTTACAGTCACACACTTGTGTGTGTTGAATTTATATTTTAATAACTAATACAGGTGAAGTATTTCTATTCTACAGATTTAGAAGAACAAAACGGGCCTATTTTCTATTTCCTCTTTTGCCTCTCACTTTTGTTAATCTTTATTACTGGGATCTTGCATATGGTAATAAGATGCACCGTCTGAGATGTAAGTTATTTGAATAACTTTTAATTTATCCACTTATCCATTTCAACAGTTACAGTTTCAGAACTTACAACATTTATTGTTTTGGTGAATAGAGTACAAGATTTGAAGAAACGAGGAATAGTGCAATCCAAATATATATATTTTATTCAGCTACACTCTCTATCCCAAATACAGCAGGGTAGGCAGAGGGAAACTAGTTTTCAGACAAACAACAACAAGACAAACTCAAACCCGCAAAATCTAAATATAATTTCACTATAACTTCTGACCATCATTTGAATTATAATAAGATTTTGTTACATTAGGTCTGTTATTAAATTTAGATTTTTTCTTATTTAACAATTTTTGTTATAAAAGTAAACTGATATTTGTTAAAGTAAGATCTACAGCATTTATTAAATATTTCAGTGGAAGCAGAACATATAATGACCCATGAATCTGATATGTTATTACTGCCATGTGGACTGCCAACTCCATCGTCAATCGACCAAGGCCGTAGAGACGAAGAAGAAAAACAAAAAATTCACCCTCCAATGCCTTAAAAAAAAGAAATTACTTAATTTGTGCTCTGAAGTGTGCCTTCATTGCATTTTACCTTAGAAGGCATTGACTATTCAATGTCTCAGCTAGAAAGCTTTTTTCCTATAAAAAATATTAAAAAATTCAGATTTAAAATCGTAAAGTAACATTTTAATATAATATCTTAATATGGTATGGTCTTCTATGGTATGGTCTTAATATGGTATGGTCTTCTAATATTGAACTTTATGAGTGAAATGATGATCGTATATAAGCAAAACATCAATTATTATAAGAATATTAGTAACTTATTTATATGAAATCTCCATTTTTTAATGTAATATTTAGTTACTTGTATCGGATTTATTTTGCATTTCTTTAGAGTAGTTGAATGTAGGCCAAAACAAACTAGCATGTAAGTAAAAAGAATTATCTACTTTAATTAAATTTATTTATGACGCTTATTAAAACATCGAAATTTATATTAAGTTTAAAAAATATATTTTTGTGATATAATATTATTATATTTTATATTGCAGGTTTTTGATATTTTTTATTTTGTTATTTTTACTCATTTGATCTGTATAAAAACGTGTGGTAAACTTTCAATTGACAACCTAAATATGTGATAATGTTTCACTTTAACTAAAAGTATTTTCATGATTGTGGTAGCTATATAAGGATTTTATATAAATGTTAATGTTCATCCATTCACACAATAAGTATTATTAGATTAGATAGTTATTTCACTGTTATATATTTCGTATTTACCTATCAATGTTGTTTCGAATAAATTTTTAAAAAAATATATTTGTTTTTATTTACAATCTAGCCTGTATAAAGTAGTAAAATACACAAAATACATAAGCTTTGTATTTTTTTTATCGATTATTATAATTAGTATCGATTAAATAAATCATCATGATTATTATAATTGACAGTTGTACATGTCAGTTTCCATGGCAACGAAAATAGTGTTTGGCGCCGTAAACAAATGAATTACGTGTAACACAATAAAACGTGCTGCTAAAAATTTTCATAAAAAATATACTATTTAATCCAGTGGTGTTCAGTCATGGGCTTTATATTTAATTTTATTTAATTCCCTTTACTTGTAAGTATATTTCATAATATTTTAAATTAGGTAAAACAGTGATTATGTATTAGTTATTGACGTGGTTGCTCGGTATTCCTCCAAATATAATCAATATTATTTAATATTTTGGTAGTCATGCTACAGTATTCAAATTAGTGTACGATATTTACTGTAATTTGCATATTAGATGCCCGAATTTTTGAATAAAGTGGATTCCCTATGAATATTTATTGGCGTTTTACAATCGAACTTTACAGCGGCTTGTACAGACGCTCAGTTAAAAATGAATCAAGCACAAAATGTTAAGCGCGACGAGAAAAAGAAAGAAGTTTCAAATAAAATTTCGAAAAAAAGTCCAGAGAAAAATATGTCGGAGATAGATGAACATATATTGAAACGATTTGATATTAAGAAGAGATTGGGTAAAGGCGCGTACGGTATAGTATGGAAGGCTGTGGACAAGAAGACCAAAGACGTAGTTGCTATTAAAAAGATTTTTGACGCTTTTCGTAACCAAACTGACGCTCAAAGGACGTTCCGCGAAATTATTTTTTTACAATCCTTTCGCAATCATCCAAATATTGTGAAATTACATAGCATTCACAGGTAAGAGAAGTTTTCGTTTATTAAAAAAATTTTTTTTCAGTTAAGTATTTAGTTTTACCAAACTAATTTTAATACTAAATTGCATATCGTATTAAAGTCCTTAATGTTAACCGAAATGTTATGAATATTTTAAATTGTATGGGGGTAATTTTTTCATTACACCATAGCAGTCTAACTTCCAAACTCTGTGAATATTATTATTTGTGACAATTATTTTTTTTACAAAAAAAAAAATAATGCCGTTTTAATCAATACAAAATCTATTGTAGAGCTCTAAACAACCGCGATATCTACCTCGGCTTTGAATACATGGAGACAGACTTGCACAATGTCATAAAAAGGGGCAATATATTAAAGGATATACACAAAAGATACATAATGTATCAAATGTTGAAAGCGACTAAGTACATTCATTCTGGCAATGTCATACACAGAGATCAGAAACCGAGTAATGTTCTTATCGATAGCGCTTGCAGGTGAGTGTACTTATAATGTACTTATAATATAGTAACACTATATTATACAAATAAAAGAAAATATGCTTGTAATGTTTATTCATTGCACGGCGTTAAGTTCCGCCACTCAATATGCTATGTCTTGAATTCTGACAGAAAGCGGAAAACGTCTACGTTGTTATAAGTGAAGCGAAGCGAAGCTGTGAAAAAATTATATATAATATTAGTATAATATAGCAATATAAAATCAACAGTATCATGTCTGAGGATGTACTTAAGTATTACTTAAGTAAAAAAAACTAAACACTGTTACATTTCAGCGAGCCACGCTACTTTGGTTGAATAATATTTACATATTAGTCGCATAATCATAATATGATTGTTTTTATCATTATGGTGAAACGTAATAAGAGCGTTAAAATAGTTCAATCTCTTTTAAATATTCATATTTTCCCCCAAACTTACTAACTAACTACACTAACTAATAAAATAAATAAATAAAAAATAAATTAGCTTTACGCTGTATCCCGCACACAGCAGGGTAGGCAGAGGGAACCTAGTGTTAAGACACTCCGTTCCACACTTTCTGCCGAATTCTGGAGGCATTGCGTGTTGAGTGGCAGAACTCAACGCCGCGCTTAACCTCGACACCAGAGCGAAGAAATGGAAATATAAATTTAAGTAAATATTTCATCTCCTCGAGTGGGGATCGAACCCACAACCAGTCGATTTTGCAGTCACACCTCGTGCCGCTGCGCCACGACCGGCCTCACTAACTAATATTTTTAATATTTAAGCTGAAACTAACAACTGAAATAACATCGTTATATAAATTCATATAAGAGTATCATAGAGGTCGTTGTGGCGCACGGGCTCAAGTGTGTGATCTTACGCGTATTATTGTTATTATTAATGAATTATTATTTTCATTTCTCGTTCTGGTACCAAGGCAAAAGCCTGGCGTTTAGATCCACCGCTTAACACGCTATGCGTCGAAATATTCGACGGAAAGTGAAGAACGGGGAAAATATATAATTTGATAATAATATTTTACGATTTTGAATAATATTTATTGCGTGCCATTTCTGCCGTGTCGCATTTGCGTGTGTAAGCTCGCGAAGCGCATTAAAAACATTATTTTATATGTTACTTAAATGTCAATAATTTTATTATATAGATTGTTTTAATTGATTTTTGTGCAAAAAAAGTTTTTTTTTAAATACAGTTCTTTGACTTATCTCTAAATCGCCATTTAGGTAACAAAGTAATATATCACTGAGCTTACATTTTGTTTGAAACTTACAAGAAGATGAATATTTCCCTTTATTACGGTCTAGTTAGATCGCTATCATCGATTATATACTCGGACGGTTAAGTAGTGGCACGAATCAGTTTGAACGTTGAAAATTATTGTTTTGTTTGTTTTTGAAAATTTTTAATAATTTCATCTCTGAAACAATGTCAAATGAAGAATGGCTAGCATTTTTTCCTTAGATTAAGGTAGAGACTTCGGTCTAGCCATATGGGTGTCATTGATGTACTATTGTTACACAGGCGGCTAAATGATCACGAATGTATGAAGTTAAAAATTATCATTTTTTTAATATTATTTCTATTCTCTCTTCATACATATGTATTAGGATACGTAAAACTCGAATTTCTCCTTAGGGTAAAGCTAGCTGACTTCGGTCTAGCAAGGTCGGTGTCGTCGATGTACTCCGGCGGCGAGGAGGGTGCCGATCCGTGTTTAACCGATTACGTCGCAACACGCTGGTATAGAGCACCGGAAATACTCATTGCTAGTAAGAAGTACGTTAATTTTTTATTTAAATGTATATTTTTTTGGTGTATTAAACATCCAAATGTTTAATTAACATGTTTTATTGGTATGGAGTTGGGTGTATGACAATAATATAAAATTATTTTATTACTTAGGTGTTATTGATAACCTATCATTTTAATACCGGAGTCATGTAGATTTAAGATGAATTTACGAAATCCTATGATATGACTATAGGATATCTACTTTAATTTGCTAGCTGTGGTGACAAGAAAAAGAGTGGAGGGTGCCCAGTTTCGCCACACGACATGTAATATTTCGAACATAGGGCGAAAAGTGGGATATAGATTGTCTTTCACACTAGGTTTTCTCTGCTTACAGATGACAGAATTTTGTGTATGGTGGAGGATGTCTGTAGTATTACTGTTATTACTAATTCTTATTATAGTTATTATTATTGAGGCCAGTCGTGGCGCAGCGGCACGAAGTGTGACTGTAAAATCGACTGGTTGTGGGTTCGATCTCCACTCGAGGAGATGAAATATTTACTTAAATTTATATTTTCATTTCTTCGCTCTGGGATCGAGGCTAAGCGCGGCGTTGAGTTCTGGTAGTCAACACGCAATGCCTCCAGAATTCGACAGAAAGTGGGGAACGGAGTGTCTTAACACAAGGTTCCCTCTGCCTACCCTGCTGTGTGCGGGATACAGCGTGAAGCTGATTTTTTTTTAAGTATTTACTATAATAATATTATAAAAATCTTGTTTTATCTCATCAAGCTATACAAAAGGCATAGATATGTGGTCCCTCGGTTGCATATTAGGCGAGATGTTGACCGGTAAGCCGTTATTTCCGGGTACCTCCACTGTGAATCAAATTGAAAGGATCATGGCCGCCTTGCCGAGGCCGTCTGCTGAAGGTACAGTGGGAAATGTGTTTGATTTTAGTGTTATTTTTAATTTAGATGTACTTGTGTGTGTGATTACTAAAAGTTGAGCCAGAAAAAATATGAAAATTGAAGTGTATTATTAGGAATCAATAAAAAAATAAACAGTTATATCGATTCTTTTACATTGGACGGCGGTATGCTTTTATCACATCTACATTATGGACATTTACACAAATGGTATCAAATCAATTTAATCAAATATTATAATAACAAATAATAATTCATTCCCTCGAGTGGGGATCGAACCCACAACCGTCACGTTACAGTCATACCCCTGTAATGGTAGTGCCACTGCGCCACGACGGCCTCAATTTTGACATAATCTCCGCAAATCCCTTATACAGACATATCATCAGTATGCACCGGGTACGGTTCTTCTCTAATCCGGGAACAAGCGTCAATCAGCACGTGTGGTACGCTGACCGCCATCTTGTCGTGCGCTGCACGAGATGCATCAGATTTGGTCCAGCAACTGCTGGTGTTTAACCCTGCGAGACGATTGAGCGCGGAAAGGGCCTTGCATCATGAATATGTTGCTAAGTTAGTGATATTGTGTTTGTATAGTTGTATGTCGATGAGTTCTGGCGGAACTCCTGTTAGCTGTACCTAGATAACTACGCAGATTTTAATTTAAAAGAACTTGTTTTTTTTCTTTTGATTATTTTCCTGAGTGAACAATGTTCTAAATTTCTGGAAGCCTAACTTCAAGGCGGCCACAACACATCGGCTGTACTGTATTGTCCATAATTGGATCGCTATTTTGTGTGCTTTGAGAGATATAGCGAGTTTAGTTTAACAACAGCTAATATTTAATCCGTCTAGAAAATTAAGTGCGGAAAGAGAATTGCATCATGAATGTATTGCTAAGTTAGTGCTTTTTGTTTTTTTTTGTTTGCCCTAGATGGTAACATGCCCGCTAAATGCTTAAGGATCTACTAGCTGTTAATATGTTGCTAAGTAAATGGTTTTTAGTCTTTTATATGATAGTGACCTAGCCCAAAAAATAGATTATGTAGGAATTCAATAAAAAATAGAAATTAGCTTTTTGAGGCCAGACATAGCGCAGGGGCTCTAGCGTATGACTATAAACGCGAAAGGTTATGGGTTCGATTCCCACTCGAGGAAATGAAATATTTAATATTTTCATTTCTTTGTTCCGAGAGTAGAGAAAATAATTTGAAGTCATAAATGAAAAATATGTTTTTCGCTTACGCTAAAATATAGAAAAAAACTTAAACTTAATTGAAATTAACTGTTTTATGAAATAATATAAATTAATAATTAATTATAGATTTCACCGAGAAAAAGACGAACCGATTCTCTTATCAGACGTGCTTCTCCCTTTACGGGATGACAAACAGGTGTCCGTAGATGATTACAGAAATAAACTGTACAGTATCATGGCGAAAGGGTTCCAGAACTGTAACCAACCGAGGAAAACACAATCGAGGTTAGTTGTTGATACATTTTGTATCCTAATAAATCTACTAATACTATAAATGTGAAAATTTGTGAGAGTGTATGTTTGTTCCACTTTCACGCAAACTACTGGACGGATTTAGATGAAACTTTACAGTAATATAGTTTATACATCAGAGTAACACGTAGGCTACAATTTATATTAGCCACAGGTGACATATAATTCAACAAAGTCAATTCAGTGTTTTGAGGCGGAACTCAACGCTGTGACTTGTCTTGTTATCAGAGCGAGGAAATAAAAATATTTAATAGTTCATTCTAAGTTCAATAGTTCATCCGCCGAGTAGGAACGAACAGCAGCAGAATATGCTGTGCCACTGTACCACGACGAGGACGCCACAATTTTTATATATAAATAAACAATAATATAGCTAAGGGATTAGCGAGTAAAACCAGCAGGCGAAGACCAAAGGTTCCCCAATTATTAAGTAATACATGTATTTATTTTTAGCAAATCCCAAACACTAACCACAAAAAGCAAAAGCTTCCAAGAGGCTGAAACAAAAATATATTCAAAATCTAAACACAGTGTTTCCGCCGATCAAAAAATAAGGAAACCGAAACCCATAGAGAGGCCCATCAAAGAATATAAATCAGACCAATGTATCAAACCTATGAAAGCAACCAAAATATTTGAGGGTAAATCCCAAAATTGGTTGGAATGTGGTGATTATTATCAAAAAACAGGTTATTCTGATATGGAGTATAATAAAAATGTTTATAATATGGAAAAGAAAAATCTTCAACAAAGACGGAACTCCACATCTTTCTCTAACATGAGTATAGGCGATGGTAGTTTTTATGGGGAAAGGCATGGTGTTATAACGGCGAGTGCCTTAATGGATCTTAGGACCAGTATGAGATAAGGGATTTTGGAGTTTAGATTTTAGGTTTTGGATTTTCGATTTTGGTTTTTAATAGACTTTTTTGTTTGATTTGGGTGTTTTGTGCGAAGATTTTGCTGAAGTTTCTTGTTTTTTTTCACCTTGCATTACCTATTGTTGTTTGAAACGTTTATAAATTTTTATTTGAAACAAAATACACATTCCTTTCAATAATAAAAAAGGTAAGCATGCATTGATTATTTTTTTGATTAATTAAAATTATAATTCTTATTGAAGAGACTTATTAGAAAGCAATGAATTACTATAGTACTCCTTTTTATGATGCGTTTTTAATCTAGTCTAGTCACATGTCTAGTAGTTTTATTAAAACTCAATTATTATATATAATACTTATTAGATTAAGTTTCGAAAAAAACAAACGCCACCTTAAATATTTTTTTTGTAATTTGACTTATTTTTAGTAGAATATAATATATTAAATATAATTCAACACATTTTTTAACGAAATTCATCCAAACAATTAAAGGTACGCCATCTTGTGATGACATGACATTAATGATTGCAAAATACATCTTATATTTAATTACAGGTATATTGTGTTATAAAAATTTCAAACGAATTTTTTTTTTTCGTCAGATTTTATGATAATATTATATAAAATACATTTTATAAGTAGGGAACTACATTAGTGTTCTGACATTATGTTTTAATTTTATTAAATTCTAGTCGCTCAAAGATACAAGTATAGTTCCTAGTCAAGAATTAAGCAATAAAATTTAATATTTCAATATACTTATTCTATTTCTACTACTGTATAAAAGGAGAAGTGATCAAATATAGTCTATTTTTTAATAAATACCATATTAAACTTTTAATACATATATCTACACTATGTGTTATGTACAACAACCACCAATAGTTAACACTAGATTATTTATTTTGTATTATAATATTTTATAAAAATCTGTCTATCAGGAAACATGTTTTTTTTAATTAGCGCCATCTTTCGTAGATGTATTTCGTAGTTATGATCACTTCTGCTTAACTCTTTTAATATCAAAGTTGTATTTTATGTATTTAAATTGTACTAACCCTATATAAATTTATAATATTATTCTTGTCTAATAAATGTATTGATTTGATTATGGATACACTGCCACAAACTACATAGAAGGAATTTTTGTAATACTTAGAAACTATGTTAATAAAGATTTGATTGTAAATGCATTTTCAATTTTTTTCCTAAACAGTCTTTTAAAAATTTTGTACTTAATTAAAAATAAAAAATATATAAAAAAATATTTAAAAAAACGCATACAAGTAAAAATTATAAAAAAAATCTTTGAAATTAAAACTTTCAATATAACATTATTTTTTAGCTGCTCACTGTATTCTACACTTAGTAGGGTAGGCTGAGTGGGCTTGTTAAGACGTGTGGTGGTGTGTGAAGTGGTGAAACTCCACGCCGCGGTTTGGATGGATACCACAGCGAAGGAAAGACAATATTCATCCACCAGCATGAATAGAACCCACAACCGTCGTCTTTACAGTCACTCGCACGACGATCTCCAATGTTAAATAAAAATGACCTCGGTACAGTAGTTATAAAATATATATATATATATATATATATATATATATATATATATATATATATATGTAATTTTATGAATTCAATATAATACGTTTTGTAACTACCGTACAATGTAATTTTTTATATCATTGTTGATATAAAATAAAACCTAAAAAGGTTTGTTTCAAAACAAGCAAAATTAAAAAAGTCAAATTCAAGACATTGCAGAAAGAAAACACAGTGACAGAAGAATTGAAAAATCGTTTTTATTTTGTACACACAATATGAAGATATTACTTTTACTTTCCTTCGTCACTTTATGTTCTTGTGGATTCAAAAACATTCTAGCCATATCTCAAATTCCAGTGCTTTCTATGAATCATAAAATTACTGAAAATAAGAACATTTCGAAGGACTCTTTAAAGGTACCGATGCATAAATTATGTACAATATCTACTGTGCACAATACGTAGCATGTATATATAATAGTTACTATTGTAATAGAGGTCAGTCGTGGCGCAGGGTTCGCTCTCTACTCGAGGAAATGAAATATTTATTTAAATTTATATTCATTTATTCCCTCTGGTATCGACACAAAGCTCGCCACAGTTCCGCCACTCAACACGCAATGCCTTCAGAATTCGGCGGAAAATGTGGAACGTAGTGTCTTAACACTAGGTTCCCTATGCCTATCATGCTGTTTATTTTTATATGATATGTCTATAAAATTCATATTTGTGACAAGTTTCTTCGTATTAGATTTAAATGAATCTTATTACAACTGTAATATGAAAACGATAATTCAATTCTTTATTCAGTTCCTCCCATTCATAATGTTAATAAATCCAATCAAAGACACCAGCGAGTATTGGCGGGAAACTGAAATATTGTCGTTAGTAAAAAACATCGACGTCGATATAGATTACGAGAAATGCGAGAAGAACACAGATAAGACTTTGGTACATATTCCCAGTAAACGCACTGTTAGACCGATCTGTAGAGGCACTTATGGTAAGCTTACAATATATACATATATATATATATATATATATATATATATATATATATATATATATGAATTTGAATATTTATATTAGGTCATAGTGTTCCGTGTCCAGAAAAAGAACGGCGTTGAATTCCGTCACTCTACATGAAATGTCTCGATTTCGAGCGGAAAATAGAGAATAGAGTGCCTTGTCATTCTCTCTGCCTACCCTGAAATAAGAAATAAAGCATAAGCTATAATAAATAACGTTTACGTAATTTTAATTTATCTATTAAAAAATATCGTCGGCTCAGGGTGTAAACCTGTTGTATTGTATTTGTGTTTTTTCGTAATGTTCACCTTAACATCATCAACACACTTTCGAAGAGTAAAAAAAATTGGCCTTTATTTTGTTGTTATAGTAGAGAATACAAAACAATTTTTGAAATTGTAAAAACTTTCTGATATAATACGTATAACATATACTCATAGTGTTTTAAAGATGGTCTTTTCTCTTATGATAATTTTGTTATTTGCCTGTTAGGCGTTGATATAATATGAAATAGATAAATGCAAATTTTGTTAACGGATGAAATTGACTCTACATTTCGTGTTGTTTGTAGTACTGTTAAATTTTAGTCAATAGCTTTGCAAAATTTAGGTTCATTATAAATGAACGTGATCGCCATTGATTTTTCCAATTCACATTTCTAGCACTTGAGGGATAACTTACGTTAAATTCTTGTACCCAAATTATTTTTTTACTTGGCTTACTTGGACAAAACCTGGCACCATCTTGCACGAAAGTCTAAAATAGATGAAAGTCGAAAGTCAAATGATGTTAATATTATAATTTACTACAAAGTTACTTAAATAAAAATACTTAAAAATAATAATAATTTAATAATATGTACTTATAAAATGTTTTAGATTATCAATTGTGTCCTCAATGTCCACGCTTTAATAACTTTACTGAGTGCGAATTGTTTCGTGATTCTTGTATGTAAGTATCGCTTAACTTAGGTACTTATTTCTGTTCTTCTTCTTCTTTGTTTTCTTATTTCAGCGTCATGCTTTATTCCGCATAGCAGGCTCCTACTCTGCAGAGGGAACCTGGTAAACTAGTGTTAAGACGCTCCGTTCCCATTAAGGCACTTTCGTTTCCCACTTTTAGACTATTATTAGTTTTTTACTATTTACAATTTTATAGACGTAATAGACGTATACTATATAAATTAAACCAGGGCACCACGTTGAAATTTATTGGGTACCCTAAATATGGATAACCTATTGTCAACACACTTCATTCTCGTCTCCAAATTGTCATCTATTTTTTTTTTTGTGACTGGGGGAATAACAAAAATATTTATTGGTCCGAGTAGGGATCGAATTCACAGTTATCGTGAATACAGTATGCATTGTCGACTATGGCCTTGAAATTGTTATTAAGTAATTTACAGGCGGGCTTAAAAGTTCTATTTAATAATTAGTTGCATATACCGTTAGGTACAAATCAGTCGTTGCGCAATGAAACAGTGTCTGCCTAAAAACGCAGTGGTTGTAGGTTCTATCGCCAGTTAGGGGAAACGACTATTTACATTATTTCCCTGCGATACTTTTTAGGGCAAAAAGTGACATTGAGTTTCGTCACTCAATACGTAACATCTTCTGATTCTTTGGGATGTCCTGGCGTACAATACGGACGCCGACATTTTGGACGCCCTGAAGAATCAGAATCGGAGCCTCTTCGACGGCATCTCCGAGGCCGAGTTTCGAGCGGAGGTTCGGTTTCGCCGAAAGGCGAGGAACCCGCTCACCGGTCATGTCGTCATGCGGGTGTCCCCCACAGTGTGGAACCGAGTCGTGGCGGAGGGAGCACTGCACATCGATCTACAAAAAATCAGAGTGGCGGATTTCTCCCCACTCGTGCAGTGTTCTCTCTGTCTCGGCTACGGGCACGGTAGGCGGTTCTGCAAAGAAACCGCCCCAAAGTGCAGCCACTGTGGGGGACTCCACATGAGGGCTGAGTGCGATAGCTGGCTCAATAGCGCACCACCATCTTGCTGTAACTGCACTAGGGCAAAGGTGGAACGCGCTGACCACAACGCGTTCAGCACCGACTGCCCAGTCAGACGCAAATGGGATGCGCTAGCCCGGGCCAGCATAGCCTATTGCTAAGGGCCCGTCTCTCTCCTCCAATGCCGAATACACCTCTACTCGGAGAAAGCTGCAGCTTAGAAAAACCGAACGCCGCCAGACTTTAAATGACAGGACGCAAAATAATTTGAATCCCCCATTTAAAGGTAGCAAAGTTCTGGCAGCGAAGAACAGCCTAACTTCGGACAAACTCACAGTTCTTAGTGCTCGCAAAAGAACTATCGCAGACTCCCTCTGCGATCGAATGAAGGAATTGCAAACAGGTTTTGTAAAGAAACAGGTTGTAATAGCTTCCTCGAACGCAGAGGGAGCCAGTGATGAAGAGATCTTGCAAAGTAAAGACCTTAGTGCTGAGAACAGTCTATCCTCCCGTACACTACTGTGAATGAAATTACTTTCAATAGTAACATTTAGAACATTGTTCAATAGCCCGGCTAGCTCAGTCGGTAGAGCATGAGACTCTTAATCTCAGGGTCGTGGGTTCGAGCCCCACGTTGGGCGACTCTTTTATTATTTATAATACATTTAATTTTTTAAATTATATTAATTATCAATGACATACTATATAGAGGCCAGTCGTGGCGCAGAGGCGCAAAGTGTGACTGTAAAATCGACTGGTTGTGGGCTCGAGGAAATGAAATATTTATTTACATTTATATTTTCATTTCTTCGCTCTGTTATCGAGGCATAGTGCGCCGTTGAGTTCCGCCACTCAAAACGCAATGCCTCCAAAGCTCGGCGGAAAGAGGGGAATGCAGTGTCTTAACACTAGGTTCCCTCTGCCTACCCTGCTGTGTGCGGTCCTGACTCGTTGTTGTCATGGTAGTCAAAGCGCAGCGTTGAGTTCCGCCACTCAACCACTAATTGAATTTTTGGTGTAATGTACAGAACGGAGCGTCTGAATACTAGGTTCACTCTGCCTACGCCGCTATATGTGAAAAAGTGTGAAGCTCCTGAAATTAATAAAACTTTTATGATTTGGATATCGTCACTTACTAGTATGCGCTATTGGCGTATATGTATATGGACTATAAGATATTAAAGAATAATTTCATATTTGGCACACTTTAAAAATATTTTATTATTTAAAAACATAATAAAAAAATATACATAGAATATTTTATTATTTAGTAAATAATATAATAATTGAATTAGCGTCATACAGCCCGGCTAGCTCAGTCGGTAGAGCATGAGACTCTTAATCTCAGGGTCGTGGGTTCGAGCCCCACGTTGGGCGATAATGTTTTTTATTCTCCAACATTTTATAAAATGGAGCTTTTTTATGCAAGAAAACCCCTATACAAAGTAAAAGTAGCTTAAGTTCTATGTCATGTTTTTTCTTATATAAATATCATATGCAAAGTGAAAAAGCATCTTAATCTTCTTATTTGTAAGGGTCGTGGCATCGTGAGCCACTTTGCCACAGGCCTATTACTATAAACACCAAAGTTGTGGGTTCGATACTGATTTGAGGGAATTAATTATTTAATATTTAATTTCTTTACTCTGGTAAGAAAACAAAGCCTTGTGGAGGGAACGGAGTGTTTAACATAGGTGGGAACGACGTACGACAGAATACGAATTTACGAATAAACGAATTACATAATAACTTTTTACAGAGAACGAAAAGTTCTACCAACAGAATATCGTACTTATTGTGATAAAAAATATGGCAAATGGCGAGCGATGTTCATACCAGCGGACTACAAAGCGTGTAGATGTTGCGACGAATGCGTGTTCTATAGAGGTTTTTATATTTATTTATTACTGTATAATTATTTTTCTGTCTGTTTCACGTTTTGGTAATGTGCTCAATTTTCACTTGATGAGATAAAAAACCATATTGTGGATAAGCTACATGCTAAAATGGTGGTCCAGTCCAGTTAACGCAAGCAAAACAGTGTTTTACAATTATTATTTTTTTTAATATTTAAAAAGGTTTTTAGAAAATTTATGAATATTATATTTTAAATATAGCACCACATACATACTTATATATTTTATCTTAGAACTAGTTATTTAAACGTACTAATAAAAGGAATATTTTGTGAATTTTACTTTTTCAATATAAATCATTTTTAAAGTATAATAAATACTTAAGAAGTAAAATATTTTAGAAACAAAAATTTAAGCCACTTACCTAGACGAGTACCCTACTACCACTAGTAGTGGTCCACTACTACTACTACTACAACCTTTGCGATAGGACGAAAGGCGCGGATTCGAGTCTCGCTATGTTCACGTTTTTGTACGTTTTCTAAAATATATATTTTAATTTTAATATTCTTTTATTTTTAGAGTTAGACCAATCTTGCATTGAAGATGAATATCACTTTGATACAGAAGAATATCTTCCCCTTATTACAATTGGTAAGATTTTTTTTGAGACACTATACCTAATATTAGTAAAAAGAATAATATAACTTCAGCTTCACACCGTGTGCGGGACACAGTAGGGTAGGCAGATGGAACTTAGTGTTAAGACACTCCGTTTCCCACTTAATATATTAAACTTAATTAGGAATATATAAAAATATAATATATTAAACTTAATTAGGATTTTTCGTGACATATATATAAAAATACCTTATAAAAATAACAAAAAATATAAATACACTATTAATATGCAGACAACGATAAACATATAGACATTTAATTTATTTTAACCAAATTTAGATTTTATTTTACTCAGATTTTAGAGCTGGCTGTAATCCGTATTGGGGTCACCCTGAACAAGAGAAGAGAGCGCTACGTTGCGATGCTGTATTACGACGGTGTAAGTTATTTTAATAACATTAAAGCAAAAAAGACAACAAAGTGTACTGACTTAAGCGTGATGGTCGTGGGTTCGATCCCATTCAGGGGCATGAATAAATTATTCCTTTCAACACGCTATATCTTCAATTTGAGAGGAAAGCGCAGAACGGATTGTTTTGACGCTAGTTACTCTTTGACAACCCTGCTAAATATGGGATACAATGTGATGGTGTAATAAAGAACAATTTAACAAAGTAATAAAAATGATATTGTTAAATTTTAAAACGAATTATTGTATTTTTTGCATGTGTAAAGTTTACTATGGTAGGCAGAGAGATAGGTATCTGCTTATTTAGTGACATATGGTTTCAGTGGCATTATCTATATAAAGTATCAATTACAGAGTAGAATTGAAGATTTCACCAATATATATGATATATTGTATTTTATTTGTACTAAAAATGCAAAACTCTATAAAAGAACGCAAAAGACATTAGCAAATTAGCATTATTAAAGAATATTAAAACTTTTAATTCGTAACAAATAAGTGTCTATTCAATTTTGGAGATTGTAGGTTTTATTTTTTTTATTTATTACATCGAAAAAATATCTCTCAAGAAAATCGAAAAACATGCAGAGAAAGCCGGGAGCGAAAATCTACTGTGAAATATATTTTTTCATTCCCAGGTGTTCCCGTATCAGTACCCGCACTGCCGAGAGACACACTGAGTCCGTGAGTGTATTTAAACATAACGGAGTAACTTATAAAATACATGTAAAAAAATATTTATTTATTATTGATTTGACAATAGAGGCCAGTCGTGGCGCAGGGGCACTACGTTTGACTGTAAAATCGACTGGTTGTGGGTTCGATCCCCACTTGAGGAAATGAAATATTTATTTACATTTGTATTTTCATTTCTTCGCTCTGGTGTCGAGGCAAAGCGCGGCGTTGAGTTCCGCCACTCAACACGCAATGCCTCCAGAACTCGGCGGAAAGTGGGAAACGGGGAGTGCCTTAATACAAGGTTTCCGTATGCCTACCCCGCTGTGTGCGGGATACAGCGTGAAGCTGATCAAATTTTTCTTCAGCAATAAATGCCACGTTTTGATTCTGTTTTTAGAAAATGTACTACATAAAAAAGTATAAGATATTTGACGAATTTTATAGGTTCACCAAATGAGGGGCTCAAAATAATTAGACTAGACGCTGAGATTATGAATTTTATGGTCTACCGACTGAACTAGTCACTCTGTATATTAGTAGCTCAATTATTAAGTTACTACGAAGAACGCAGAGTGGGAATTGAACACCAAATCCTCAAGTTTATAGTCGCATGCTTGTGCTCCTGAGCCACGACAGCCTCACATTTATATTTAATGAAATATTATTTTAATTTTTCCTCCGAGTGTACTTGTAGTACTTGTTTAAAAATATTTCAGTTAGCATGAAGATATATGGTGTATTGTATTCATTTATTAAGAGAATAAATAAATTAATTCTAAATAAAATATTATATTTAAAATAATCATAGAAACCAACTACAATATATAAAAATAAAAGAGTCGCCCAACGTGGGGCTCGAACCCACGACCCTGAGATTAAGAGTCTCATGCTCTACCGACTGAGCTAGCCGGGCTGTTACATACTTTTTTAATGTTAATAATGCAAGCAATTTCATTTAAATCAATATAAGTTCAGTTTTTTAATAACGTTAACTTTTATAAAGACCTACACGTATAATTTATCTCTACTAAAGCTTGTAAGCATAATATGAATATCACCATCTTTAATTTTAATATGAATTCGAGGCCGTCGTGGCCCAGAGGCAAACAAGCGCGCGTCTGTAAACACGACAGAGTGTGGGTTTGATTTCCGAGTAGTCTGAAGCTAAAAAAAATTCCACAATATTTTTTTTATTTATAATTTTATAAATAGATTTTTTTCTTAAATAGTGATATAGTAGAGTTTCATACAATTTGTTCAATTTGCCATTTTATTACAGACATCCGTGATTTATTTTTATCAAACTTATTAATATTTCATGAATATGGAATCCCATTAGTGATGGTTGCATATTTTCAATGTCTGGCTTTGGAAAGCGGAACTCAACGCCGCGTGTTACAGTCACACGCTTATGCCCCTGCACCACGACTTGCTTCTCTTCCTCATCATTAAAATAATGAATTAAAAGTTTCTTGTTTTTATTATTATTAATTCAAGTCGCCGCAACTATCGCTACGAAGTACCTTCAAATATCAACGATTGTCCCATTTCCTGCAATGGTATTGAGTGTCGAGGGGGTCTCGTCAAAGAGAGGGAATGCCTTCCGGGAGCTTTCTTACCTGATAAGGAGACCTGTAACTGTTGCGGGAAGTGTAGTTCTTATCAACGTTAGTAAATTGTTATTTTTAATATGAAATGAGTTAAGAATTGAGTATGATATATAAAATGTTCTAAGTGCTGGAGGTAACTTTACCCACAGGTGGATAATGTGGGCAATAATCCTTCCAAAATCCTCTTTAAAAGGGCAATCCAATACAAATAGTTTTTTTATTCCGCATGTAGCAGGGTAGGCAGAGGCAGCCTAGTGTTAAATCTCTCTCTCTCTCTCTGCTCCCCACTTGCCGTCCAATTCTAGAGGTCACGCCTTGCCTCGACACCAGAGATATTAAATATTTCAGTTCCTCGAGTGAGAATCGAAATCATAACCTGTCGCAATTGCAGTCGCACGCTTATGCCACAACGGCATCGGTTGGTATTTTTTTGTATGTATATTATAATAAATAGATGAATGGATTCGAGATAAAGCATAAGGCTAAAAAAATCCTATTACGTTTTCGCAATGTTAGTTTTAGATAAAGAAATCATTAGTTTTTGTTATATTGAGATTGTTTCTTTTGTTGTAAATAACATTATATATTATAGAACTAAATCAGAAATGTGCAGAGTTTAAGAAGACTGTTCATTTTGCCAATGGAACTAAAGAAATCGAAGTAAGAATTATATCAATGTATTATTTTAAGCATTTTCCTAAAAAATATATCGTTTACCTCAAAGGAAATCATTCAAATAACATTATAGATATAATGTAATCGTAAAATCCTAGGTTCCTTATGCCTACCCTGCTTTGGGCGGGATAGCGTGAAACTAAAAAAAAAAAAAAGGTGTTCTTTGTTTAATCCTTTCACTTTATTGTTCACTATATCAGAACTTGTAATAATATGTAGGTTGTCTCTATTCACCAAAGCAATAATAATTAAAATGTATCTACACAAATATGTATTCTTAAGTAATCCTTAAGTAATTTTTGATTTTGAGTTACGACTTAAACTCAACAAATAATTATAACAAATAATAAATATATTTGAGTTTGACTTACCACTTAAACTCAAAATAATAGATATTTTTGAGTTTGAGTCATAACTTAAACTCAAAAATATGTTTTACCTATAGGTAGAAGAAGAATTCCTAGAGCCAGGATGCGATGACGGTCTCGTATGTAGACAAGGCATATGTCAAGATATACATTCGATTCAAATGCCCGCTGGGATGAGAAGGAAAAGGGACGAAGGGCTAGAACCATACGGTTAATATTTAATATAATATATTTAATAAAAAAAGCATTATAATTGCATGTATGCAATCATAGGTTATATAGTTGGTATTATATGTCTATTACGCGCGATAGTTCTTAGTTCGATTTCCAATTGAGGAAATGATTGTGGGCGTAACTCACTTTACGGTGTAAATAAAAAAGAACGTATTATCTTTTCACTATTATAATTTACTATTTAATATATAATTATTTAAATATTTTAAAACATAATTTTAACTTTTGTTATAACTTTACCTAGCCATTTTTTTTATTAACAGCCACAAATATCCCGACTACTCAGACATTTATGTATGTATGTAATTTAATATAAATTTTAATATGTTAATAATTTATTTTAATTACTATGTATTAATTAGGTACTTTAAATAAAAGTTAAATTAAATAGGAAAATTTGTATTAATGTATACAGATAATTAAACTATTTACGTTAAAACTCTCTATAAAACGAACAGCCCAAAAATATTATTATTGAAACAAAATAGGGAGTTAGATTTTGTCAACCAGCAAAATCAGGAGTGTCTTAACGCCTACAATACTGCAGGGTATGCTATAATGTCAGAGACAGTGCGAAGCTAAAAAAAGTTCTCCCAAATCATCCAAGCATCTTAAAGTATATGAATAATAATAATATATAGTTTCAATAGTTTCTACAATGTATGTTATCAATTAATTTATTTTTAGAACCTTGTAAGAAAGAGTTAAAATATTTCAAAAAGAAATACGGCAAAGACGGCCATCTTCATTACAACGCTCCTCAATGTACACCGCTATGGCTTTATGCTCCTATACAGGTACTCTTAAAACTGTTTTACGAACTGTATTTTATAAGTAAAACTAAACAATCAGGACATAACATAAGATTTATATGTTTTCTATATTATTAAATAATTTGTTGTCACACAAACTAATATTAACAATTTTAAAAAGATATGTCAAAAATAAATAGAAAATAGTTAGAAAATATGTCAAAAATAAACTTGCTTGCTTGTTACGCTTAAACAATTCAACAAGTTCAATGGTTAACATTTTTGACACCTTTAAAGATGTCGAGGTCTAGTGTTGAAGCATCTTGTATAAAACGTAGTGTCCAAGACAGTTGAGTGCCAAGTGTCAAGAAATTTAGATTATGAATTGCTGAAAAATATAGTCTTTTAAAACTTTGTAAATGTATAGAATACGTATGGAAATGCAGATCTCATTATCAATTCAGGTCAATTTAGTCATAATATCATCCCTCTGAGGTTAGCAGTAAATTGTAGTTTTTATTGATGTTTGTATAGGAAATTGTTATTTGTACACGGACAAAGTGGATACTATATTGTATAAAGTATGACTGATCAAATGGATGATTCCTTAGATGATTTATTTCATAGGAGTTGTGAATGACACGTTCTAGGTGCGTTGTAACCGTTAGGTAGCGACCGTACCGGTACAGAGAGACTTCCCCCATAAATTGACTATCCAGCACAAAATGAAATTACGAATGATTAATTCGATCAACTTCTCAGATCAACTCTTCAGATTTATAATAATAAAGTACAGAAGTATAGATTTGTGTATATTCTTTCTTTTTAAAAATATTTTTTGATATTTTTCCTAAACGGTCTTTGCGTCAATCTATTTATTTTTTGGCAAACTTTCAATGTTATGACAACCTTGGGGAAAATTCACTTTATGGGAAATTTTGTATGATGTCATACAGATGACATAATGCTATGGTATTAGCGTTTTTGGCTTGATTCAAAAAAAAATTCTTATTGCTTATATGTTTATTGCCAGATATCTATTGATTCTATAGTGGGGCTTACGTGCACGTACGCGTAACGTGTGTAATTAAAATAAAGTGGAGAACGGAAATATCTGCCTACTCCGCAATATAATAGATATACAGCGTGAAGTTGAAAAAATATCTTTAATTTTTATAATCTCATTTGACAGTGTCGAAGATTTGCTTGTTACTGTGCTTTAGAAGATGGCTCTTTCATTCAAGGAATTAAAGTACCAAGAGTGGAAGTGTCTAACATGAATTGTGGTTAGAATATAAAGTAATAGTGCAATATAATAATAAAAATATATGGATAGTGGTTAACTCTTATACAGAACTTTTCGTACTTACTAAAGTTAATATGAGCCCAGGCGTGGCGCAGCGGCACAATTTGTAACTGTAAAACCGAGTGGTTGTCGGTTCGATCCCCATTTGAGGAGATGAAATATTTATTTAAATTTATATTTCCATTTCTTCACTCTGGTGTCGAGGCAAAGCGCGGCGTTGAGTTCTGCCACTCAACACGCAATGCCTCCAGAATTCGGCAGAAAGTGGGGAACGGAGTGCCTTACACTAGGTTCTCTCTGCCTACCCTGCTGTGTGCGGGATACAGCGTGAAGCTGATTTAGTGTTAATTATATAAGAGTCAAACTTAAGTTAATGACTTACTTAAGGTGAACATATAACATTACACTTAAAAAACTAGACATTGCGGTTGACGCAACACCGCGGTTCGTATTTTCAGGGCGCGAAAATGAAATTAATTTAAAAATAGAACCCATAACTATTACTCATTTTACAGGCACCCCGAGCCGCCGAGGAATGACAGTTTTTTTCAATATAATTTTATATAGTTTTGCACAATATTTATATTATATTTTCTAATAAAGATTGTGTACGGGAGAAATGTCGCACCGGTTTAGATATAGAGTGCGATGGATACGGGAACTATAAGGAAGTGGTGTTCGCGTCTCACGACGACAGGCATAGAGCAGACACTCAAATGGGCAGAAGTATGTTGAATAATATATTTTAAACATCCACAGAATATAATAGAACATACAGTTCACTTTCTTTACGTACCACGTTTTTGCTTGCATGCTACGCAAAGAATAGTAGAGGTTTAGGCAAAGGTTTTTACTTACCGTTCATATTAGATGGACTGCGTGGTGAGTTGCAGAACTCAACGCCGCGCTATCTCATGTTACCAGAAAGAAGAAATGAAAATAATTCATTCTTCCTACTGTGGATGGAACTCACAACCACGTTGATGCTGTCCACAGCGTTCTACGGACACATATACATAATAGTTTATGTATAAGTACATATATATTTTAATTTCCTTTCACTTTGAAAAATCATTTTTTTTGTCAGCTTCACGCTGTATACCGCACACAGTAGGGTAGGCAGAAGGAGCCTAGTGTTAAGAACTTAAGCACACCGTGGGGAACACCGTTCCCCACTTTCCGCCGAGTTCTGGAGGCATTGCGTGTTGAGTGGTGGAACTCAACGCCGCGCTTTGCCTCGACACCAGAGCGAAGGAATGAAAATATAAATGTAAGTAAATATTTTATCTCCTCGAGTGGGGATCGAACCCACAACCAGTCGATTTTACAGTCACATCCTGAGTCCCTGCGCTACGACTGGCCTCTAAAAATCATTTCCATTTAACGAGACAATGGCACATGTTAAATCACACAGTGCTAAACAACTCGTGAACTAAAGTCATATTTACACGAGGAGACGTAAACATGATTCACTTTGATTATATTGGTTTGTGAGAAAACCCAATGTGATCTAGTTTTCATCAAATATCTACATTTTCATCAAACAATCAATATACAAGGCTAAGTACAGTACTAGTAAACGGAACTCAACGCCGCGCTCACCAGGGCGAGATGATAAAAGTATATAAAGGAACAGTGTTGCAAGGCTAAACAATTGGGTTGCGGATTCTATCCTCACTTGGGAGAATGAGTTATTTTCATTTATCAAGAAATAGCGTGAAGTTGAAAAAAAATTACTCAAATAAATATCTAATCCAAATTAAAAAATAAAGATTTTTGATGATTACTTTTTACAGCACCCCTTGCCCAAAATCGAGTGCAAAGGACTGGATACGAAGCGGCTATGCCTACTAAATCAATGTTCTAAGTAAATAATACATATGAAAGACTAAAAAAATACATTATAATTATTTCTGTCGTGGTTTTATTTCTCGTTTTTTTTTTATCTGTTTTTATTTAGGGACTTTTTAAGTAAATAAAATACAAAAATGTCAGTCCCATCGTTCTCTTAAAACGAACTAAAAATACATAATAATAACACAAATTTGCTAAAGTAAATTATAAATAGTAAATAAAATATATAGTAAATAGGCCAGTCTTAGCGCAGCGGCAAGAGGTGTGACTGTAAAATCGACTTGTTGTGGGTTCGATCCCCACTCGAGGAGATGAAATATTTACTTAAATTTATTTTCTATATATTCCATTTCTTCGCTCTGGTGTCGAGGTTAAGCGCGGCGTTGAGTTCTGCCACTCAACACGCAATGCCTCCAGAATTCGGCAGAAAGTGGGGAACGGAGTGTTTTAANCCAGAATTCGTCAGAAAGTGGGGAACGGAGTGTCTTAACACTAGGTTCCCTCTGAAGCGTGAAGCTGAAAAAAAAATTATACACTATTTAACATTAAACTTGTATAACCATTCAGCTTCAACAGAATTTTATTTCTCGTTCATTATATTTTTGTAAATATAGTAGTGTGGATGTGGATGTGTTGTTCATTTCAGGTATGAATGTGTATTAATATTTGAATGAATGTATTGAATGGATATGTGGTAATTTATCATAATCCTTAATAATATTTCTTTTCATGCAATATTTAAAGTAGATGTATACAGATAATATTTTTTATTATTATATTATACTGTACCTTGTGCAGAAGAATATCATATTATTATTTTAGTATCAGAATTTATTTTAAAAGATTCTTTTTCTATACGCACGGCTTACTTAAATATACTGCTAAGTTATAAATGAATATATCATTACAACTACACACACACACACACAATATATATATTTATTTTCAATGTCACTATAATATTCTTAGATAAGCTTGTTACAGGTTATTTATATTGTTAGCATCTCTATTGAGATATGGTTAATACTTCCGTTGTCTAAAAATGTTTGCTAAGAATGCGCATTTGGCAAAATGGAATGCTATTTATTTTTAACATCTATAAATATTTTATGACATAACTAAGGAAAGAAAAATATTTCATAAAAACATTTAAAAAAGTTAAGTATTGCGACTCGAACGCGCAAGTTTTGGTTACCGTTCAGCCACAAAGCCATACTAACTAGGTAATTTATACATTATCATGTGCGATAAATGTTAAACGGAAATATTATTTATGTATTTGCGTATATTCTCTACATTATTTATACTTATAGTGATTCAACAAAGACAGTGAATATAAACATAAATATAATTAATAAGTTTTTTTCTTTTGTTAATGAAACTATTTTAAGGCTTTTTTGAACATATGTTGGTATTAAGATATAAATTTTATAAGGCTTAAAGCCTTATTTCCTAAGAGTGTTAATTCTTGCTAATTTTCAAAATGTTAATATTTCTTATTTCTTCGTTCTTTCTTATGCTTAAATTTAATTATAATCACTTATTTCCGGTGTTACTTCTTATGAAAATTTCGAAAGTATATAGTTATTTTATCATAGTATATAAAATATAAAAGTTTATAAGAGATAACATTGTTAAATGCAAATTATATCTATATAAAAGAAGTTCCCAGTGACTAAAACACTAAAACTTTAAAACAGAATTACTAAATATTCAATCAATTGAAACCAAACAATAATAAATGTACGTATGTTGACTCATACAACATTTTCATATACACCCTCTCGTTATTCCGCGCCTGCGCTTTGCCAACCGCAACAGCTGATATTATTATATCAATATTATAACCTATGTTTTTAATATTTATTTGTTTTTTCAATGAAGCTTTTGTATTTTGAAAGTGAAATTGTTAGTTTTCTAATAACCTTCACCTAACAGCTGAAGCGAGTATTTCTGTGCGCCCTTGTGACGCCAGTGTCACGTTACGGTAATAATGGTGTTGCCAGATTGCGAAACTTGCTTGGATTTACGGTAAAATTTATATTATTTTGTATAGTTTATTTTGTATACTTTGGTTTTATGCAATTTTATAATAGTATAAATTAGTTTATATATTTTAAAGTCTATATATTATAAACTTAGTTTTTCTTTAAAGTATTTAAATAATAATATAATGATTATACGTAAGTAATCCTTTGCTTACAATAATTAAATTTACTAATTGTGGGAACTAGTGGCAATCCAGCGGGAATCGAACCTACAACTATTGCGTTTACAGACGCAATCTTGTGCCCCTAAGCCACGATGGCCCTGATCTTACATATCAGCTTAATTTCAAATTATATTATACATATGCCGTGTAAGAATAAATGTTTCAAAAAACTAAGGAGCGTAAATCAACATCCTGGCAATCCGTATACAAAGCGAACAGTAGAGTCGATACGGCGCGCGGGAAGACGCATCGTCTTTTCTAGACATAATTATTTAATTTTCACACTAACTTCAAAACTGAGTGACTGTGATAATGCCTAACATTATAAATGAAGTTAAACTAGATTTTAAAGACGTACTATTAAGGCCGAAACGAAGCACACTAAAAAGCAGGAACGATGTAAGTCTAGACTTAATGTTTTCAATGAAATTGCTGAAAGATCAAGGTGCAAAATGTAATGTGTTGCTAATTTTAGGCCTTAAGATGTTCTCTCAAGGTTCTTTTTAGTTAACATTTAAAAACTGCACGAGATATTCATTTGAGGTTCTTTATCGAGTGCTAAGTTAAATAAAGAATTCTCTGCGGAAAAATATTTTTTTTAAGGAAATATTTTTAAAGTTTTTTCTTGTTTCTATGTATTTAACATTGGTAACTTATTAATATTTTATATTTATTTATACTTAAAAAATATGTTCAAAATTATAATTTCAAATTATGTAATTGCTAATTATTTTATTCATAAAAAAATAAATTAAAAAACATATTGTATTTGTATTAAACGTTTATAAACGATAACATTCTTAAATACAAATGATATAATAGATAAAAGTAATACATTAATCTCTTAAGATTTATGACGATACATTTGACCACGTTAAATTACGATAATATGATCGTCATGGCGTAGTGGCACAGCATCTGACTGTTGTGTTGTGGGTTTGATCTTCACGTGGAGGATTTTATTATTTCCATTTCTCTCGTCTTACAATTTTAAGTGACGTGTGAAAATGCAACAGTAATAAGAAAGTGTATGCATTTAAAACTCGATTTTTGTCACTTCTTTGCTTCAGTCTTGATATCAGTCTTTAGTTCGTGTTAATATTTTTTTAGCTTTGCTTTTCTTAGAGTAAGAAGAGGTATCCTTTGAATCTAGTGTTAGGATATTCCGTTCCTGTTAAGACACTTCTATTATCCATTTTGTGTCGAATTCTGGGGGCATTGCGTGTTGAATGGTGGAACTCAACGCCCCGCTTTGTCTCGTTACCACAGTGATGAAATGAAAATGTTAAATATTTAATTTCCTCGAGTGGGAACCTGTCGTCTTTACAGTCGCACGCTGGTGATCCTGTGCCATGACTGGCCTCGATGCTTAGTATACTAGATTTTCTATTTTAATAATCTATGTAACTATTTTCCATTGTTATCTATGTACGTAACCTGTATTAGTATCAATTAAAGTCAATTTAAGAAGTACTGTAAATGCATATTATATACATGAATAATGTATATGAATAATGAAGAAATATGTAAGTATATGAAATAATAAATTAGTGATAAGATTCATTTTTATTTTCATTGACTTTAAAATATAAAACTTACCATACGCTATAGCCTGTTTGAGGGGCGCAAGTTTAACTCGCACACAACCTACGATTTCTCAGAGACGGAGTATCATCTTCCCTCCATACCCGTTGCTTTTTTAACCCCACTGTAAAAGCTAGTAGTGTAGTGTAGGCTAGCCTTCGAAAAAATCACCTACATACCCACAGGTTAAATCGTTCAACCTAAAATATCGAAATTGTGCCGATAGGTTCTGTATACAGAGCTCAAGTGAGTACTAATAATGGAATTTTGGTTAGTCCACCTCCAAGAGAGTATAATAAAGGGTATATAGAAACACGTAATTTATAAATTCTCAGTTAATAGTAAGATACTTGGTTACTTTTTACCACAATAAATTATCTTAAGAGAAAATCGAAAACCACGCGGGCAAAGCCGCGAGAGAAAAGGTAGTTTCCGCCCGCGGAAATTAAATTTCTTCAATTGTAAAGATAATATTTGTAATATTGTGATTTGTGTTAAAAAAATATTCTTTTATCTTAGCCAAGGTTTTAGGAAAGTCATAGTTTATTGCTGAAATAGCTTTACGCGTTTGCCTGCATAATAGGCAAAAAATCTTAGCACTAAGACACTCCATTCCCCACTTCCCGCAATTTTTTTTTGAAAATTTGCGTGGCAGAACTCGACGCCGCGTTTTGTCTACCAGAACAAGAAAATAAACATAAATAAAATATAATCACTCCACGGAGCGGGAATCGAACTTAAAGCCGTCATCTTTGCAGTGGCTCATTGGGTCTAGCACGACGACTACGACCTCAATCAGCTGAAATAAGATTTTTAGTTTATCGTATATTTTCCACTGCCTTCAACTTTGCTCTACATTTTACTTTGTCGTATACGTTGGGTAGGTCAAGTTTCATAAAAATCTTTGATTATTAGCAAAGTTTATCTTCATAAGATCGTTACTAAATGTATTCTAGATTATCAGCCTCTTTTTTTAAGTTTAATAAATAGGATATAAATTTTGAAATCATTAGAATTCTTATAAAATAATATACAATTCAATTAAGTTTTCATATCAAAAATAAGAGTAAAAATCATAATATAGCAATTAAAATTAAATACATTATAACGGTATTATAACGATATAAGTAATCACATTTACTTTTACCAACAACGTATTAATTATGATTGAAGCAGTTGTCGGTTCGATTCCCATTTGATGGAATGTATTATTTTCATTTTCAATCTCTGGTAACAAAATAAAACCTGTAGAGTCTCGGAAAATGGAGAACGGATCGTCATAGCACTGGGTCCCCTGAGAGTACCTTGTTATATATGGAATATGAAGATAAAAATCATAAATAAATAAATCAGCTTCACATTATATCCTTCAAACAGCAGAGGCCTATTCTGCCTTAGAACAACTCTCAAAAATTCGGAGTGTCTTAACTAGGTTCCCCACTTTCCGCCGAATTTTTGAGGTATTGCGCGTTGAATAGCGTAACTCAACGCCAGGATTTTGCCTTGGTGCCAGAGCGGATGGGGATCGAACCCACAACCGTCACGTTACAGTCACATCCTTGTACCCCTGCGCCACGACGGCCTCAATCTTTCAACGGTCTGAGTTAAAACAAAAAAAACATGCTATCTTTTATTCCAATTTTCTATTATATATTAATATAGATTTTAGTTATAATTAACAGAACAAAAGTAAGTTTTTCATTTTCTTTAATGCTACGGATCTAATTATCTATGTATATATAATATAATTTATAAATATTGTTCTATATTTTATCTCATTTCATATTAAGATAACGTGTGTGATTCACGTGCAACGATTACCATGACGTCGCCCATCTAAAAGCAATCCAGATAGTACTGGTAATATCTGTAATCAATGTAGGTGTTGTGTCGGCACTCTAAATTGACATAACGTGAGGCTATTAAGATATTATTGTATATGATAACCTAACTACGTAATATGGAATCTAAAGAGAAAGGGAGAAATAAATCTTTGAAATCGAAACTCTTGCTAAAACTTAACAATGTAATAATCTATATCTATAATTCTATACTCATGTTATAAAGCTGAGTTAATTTGTTTGGTTGGATGTGCTAATCTCAAGAACTACCGGTCAAATCAAGTGATAAAATTATTTTTCTGTTGGATAGTCCATTTATCGAAGAAGGCTGTATAACATTACGTTAATCATTTCGATGTAAACGATATACCTGCGATAAAGAGTCACATCTCGATTTTTCATGTGTCATACATAAAAAAAACACTACAAACTTATATTTGCAGTTCATTCCATACAAAATGAGTGTAAATTTAATTTTGCCAACTTTTATAAGTTATATTTCAATTTAATCTACATCCTGAGGTTGGTACCGGTGATTACAACTCACCCTTGACCAGTTTTTTTGTATACACATAATGAGCTATCTTAAAAAACTACTTCTTATATTGGATATTCTTAGGTTTTTACTGCTTTACTGATTATAAAAATAGTTTACACAAAGTTTTTTTTTATAATAATAACAAGACATGTAAACTTCTACTTTGGTTGACATTAGACTGTAAACTTCTACTTTGGTAGATAATAGACTCCTCTTTGTACATAACGCCCTCTTAGGGGGCTAGTCGTGACCTTCCCAGCATAAAGTTCTTCTTCTACAAACATTTTTCCAATACACGTGTTTTGTAGGATAGGAAGAGGAAAGCTAATTTTAAGAGACACAGTTCCCACTGAGCGCGCAGTTTTCAAGGCAAATGCGTGTTGAGTGACGGCACTTAACGCTGCGCTTTGCCTTGTTACCAAAGCGAGGGGAAGAAAATATTTTATTTCTCCAAGTGGTAATCGAATCTACCACCTTCACGTTTACAGTTGCACGCCACTATATCCTCATAAATGGCAATAATTTAAATACTTAATCATTCGCCAGAGTGGACATCGAACCCACTAAGCCATCGTTTAGAGTCAAATCCCATCCCACTGCGCCACACGGCCTCAATGTTTATTATGATTAATATTTATTTAAATGGATTTTATCTAATATAGTAATGGACGCATCCACCGTTATAATACTGGCCGAGGAGCTTTTATTTATTCCTTTAGGCATTAAGCAGTTGATAGTATTGTAACATTACAGCTTACCAGCTTAAGTCAATAATGTTCTTAACAATAAGAAATTTATAGGCTTTCGTAGGACCTACATTTTATATTGGCATGAATAATATTACACATTTTAACTGAAACTATTTACTTATTTAGAAAACGTATAAAAAATTGAACGTAGCGGGACTCAAACCGCGCCTCCTGGAAATCGACTAGGACCTCGGTTTCCAGGAGGAGTCGAGTCTCGCTACGTTCAAATTTTTATACGTTTTATAAATAAGTATTTTTCTTTCCTAAGTGTGGAATAACATTTAAAAACTGTAATAAATATGAAACTATTTATTTATATTTGGAATTCCGGTTTTTCGTACACTTTGCTGAAGTCCGTGACCACAGGATCCACCCATGACTAATCTACTGTGTGTGTATTACATATATAATATTATACTTATACTATGGTAATAAATACTGGTTAAGTAGTATCAATTTAAAAAGATTAATAAGACGCCAGTTGTGGCGCAGGAGCACAAAGTGTCACTGTAAAATGGACTGATTGTGGGTTCGATCCCATATATTTATTTACATTTATATTTCCATTTCTTCGTTCTGGTGTCGAGGCAAAGCGCGGCGTTGAGTACTGCCACTCAATACGCAGTGCCTCCAGAACTCGGCGGAAAGTGGGCAACGGAGTGTCCTAACACTATTTTCCCTCTGCCTACCCTGTTGTGTGCGGGATGTGCACAGCGTGAAGCTGATTTTGATTAAAAAGAATAATGATTTTCTTCCTTATTAGGACCAATAGAATTTGTCGGTAAAAATTGTGTACAAACATTTAAATACTTAAATAAGAAAAAACATTGACATAATGCTACTTTGCGAGAAGTATAGAGAGAAATCTCAACTTTAAAATAGTTCGTGCTTTACATTATTGATTCAGCCCACATTCTCACCCTTGATAACCAACATTGTTTCGGGAAATATGGTGTTCTGGCAAACAGCCCAGTCAGCTGCAACGTAATTTTAGTCGGGAAAATTTAGCACGAATAAAAAGTAATAGGAAAAGAAACTTTAGTTATAAGATATTAGTATTACATAAATGAAAGTAGTTGTGAGCTAATTTAGCAAAACTATAGCGATAAGTATCTCTATTCTCATTTAGAAACTGGGACTTATCTGTAAAATATGAAAATTGCAAGAATCTGAGTCTATCAATTCTGTACATTGAACATAAAATTACAAAATAGATTAATAATTGTAGGTACTTATATAAAATAACAGAAGCCAAAAATATATATTTATAATTTTTGTTCGTCTGTCACCACTGCTTGTATCTTTAGTTAAAAATATACCTATAAAAGTTACTGAATTTAATGCGTTTACTAATGTAAATCATTATTTTTCTTCGGTTTCATCAAAAATTTAGCCACAGTTTGTCTATCAGAGCTGTCAAGTCTCATCGATCACGAATAAAATTTTATTATTCTACAACGAAATATCCCAAATTATATAAGTGCCTATATTTTAACAAAAGACAAGGTCGAATAATGAATACGTATTGAATCTTTCCGTATTTTGCTAAATTAGAAATCTCAATGTCAACTTTTTATTGGTTTCGTGCAGCAATAATCTGTAACTGGTTACATAATATTATGAACAACAGTCAAATTTTAGAAATACATAATACTCTAAGGATTTCGTTTATCGTTTATTTGCTTAGGTTTGCATGATACTGTTAAGAAACTAAATATCTCAGAAATTACATAATATTTTTTGCTCGGTGTGCTTTCATTTTTATTGGCTTTATATTCCTATACTTATATGTATATATATATATATATANTATATATACATATAAGTATTATCCACCTCCACGGGTGAACTGGCAGAGATAACTTATAGATAAGTTCATAAATCATCTTTGTAACAATACTTTTGATTCTGTTTTGTTTTGTTTGTGCATTACAAAATATAAATTTAAAAAGATCAGTTTCACGCTGTATCCCGCACACACCAAGGGTAGGCAGAGGAAACCTAGTGTTAAGACATTCCATTCCTCACTTTCCGTCGAGTTCTGGAGGCATTGCGTGTTGAGTGGCGGAACTCAATGCCGCGCTTTGCTTCAACACCAGAGCGAAGAAATGAAAATATAAATGTAAATAAATATTTCATTTCCTCGAGCAGGGATCGAACCCACAACCAATCGATTTTACAGTCACACTTTGTGCCCTTGCGTCACGACTGGCCTCAACAATATATAAGTATATGTTAAGTCAACATTTAAATCTACTCAGTGCTGATAAAAGGCGCCGTCGTGATTCACATGGGACCCGACTGTGTACTACGGTTATAAATTTTGATTACACTAGGAGAATATTAATATTCTATTCTCTTGTTTATATTCCCTATTCAAATATGACTATGTTATGAAACAATAAAATTGAAACCTTTATATTTTTAACATTTTTTAAAGTGTTATTCCACGCTTAAGGAAGAAAAATACTTATTAAGAAAACGTATAAAATTGGAACGGTTCGTTCCGGACGATTTCCAAAAAGGCGCAGGTTTTAGTCTCGCTACGTTCAAGTTCTTAATAAGTATGTAACCTTTTGTTGGAAATCAAACATTTGAGGTTCTTGCCATCTCTTCTCTGAAAACTGCCTTCCGAGCCACTGGTATCTCAATGTTAATTCAATTCAAAAGTGCTTGTAAAGTTCTATTTGAATATAAAATATTTTGAATTTGAATTGTGGCACAAGTAGCTAATGAAGTGGCGGAAGTTAACACTGCGTTTTGTCTTGCGAGAGCGCGGAAATGAAGACATATTATATCTTCCGAGTGGGAATCGAACCCACGATCCGCACGATTGCGGCGATGAGGCAGTTTCTCAACACTTTCAAAACGTACACATTTTCATTCAATAGAAAACGAGGTGATGGGTACGCAAATAGTTGTCGGATGCTGCCAAAAATTCCGACTAGGCGCTTGTTAATATGACAATTTTAAACTTACTAGAAGAATCGCATTCTACTTTGTCTTTTCTTATAATTATAATATAATAATTATATAAGATGTAAAGCGTTTTATAATAATAAATGGAAAGCCCTGTTTTAAGGAAGGAAGTGTAAAAAAAGTTGAAATAAAAAAAAACTTTTAGTAACCATTTTTATTATTGCGTATTTTTTTTAAGTATCTTAATTATAAGTTTTTTCTGCCTACCCTGTTATATAAGGAATAAAGCATTAAGTTAAAAATAATAATTATTAAAAAAAATATAAAAGGATAAAAATATAAAGGATATATTTTAATATAAAATATAAAAGGATTTTAGTGGTACCTCTTAATAATATGTTAAAAAATCTGTATAGGTACTTAATAAAATCTTATCAACTAACATTTTAAGGGAGGATTATACCTACCTACCTACTACTATTATACCTACACATTACGGTACCGGTCGTCTCTGAGTCATATGAGAGTCTAAGCTCAATAATAGGTTTTTTTAGCCGACCTCGAAGCGCGAGGTATCAATAATCTTTTTTCATGTAGAAAAAACAATATCGATACATCATCTTATAATTTTTTTTTTCTTGTAATATGATATGATTTCATTGTAGACAATAAAAAATGTAATTTTATTAAAAAAAAGACAACTAATGTCATGTGAATATTTTTTGTTTGAAATTCCAAATTTCTACTAAAATATAAATTAATTAAATACTTTGTCTTTTACTCTTTGTAGGTGGATTTGTACCGCGAGATTACGTTTCGCAATTCAGGCCAGACGTATCGGGGAGTCCCCGTGATGGCGAGCAACATGGACACCGTTGGCACGTTTGAAATGGCCAAGGAATTGTCAAAGGTAAATGCGATTAAATTCAAAGTTCACTTCAGCTGTACATATTGGTTAACATGACAAGGCTATTAGGTTATGACCGGCTTAATGGAAATATAAACGAAAAGGTTAAAGAAGATTCAAATTTGATTTATTATAATAAGATTATATTTTTATACTTTTTTATTCATTATTCCATATCAAGAATAAAAACCTGTTTTGCATAGAAAAATATGCAGATCACTAAACGTATTGCTTAATGGTCTGAGTTGAGCCTTAAGTTAAGATTTCTAAAATATTATATGCTCATTTGTGGACAAATCACCTTGAGTACCGTCACTCAACACGCAATGCCTCCAGAATTCGGCGGGGAGCTGGGAACGGAAATGTCTTAATGGGAACGGAGTGTTGAATTACTTCTTCAAATGCGTATTTCAAGTCAAAACTGTCTTCCATTTTCTCCTTCGCTCATTTTTAGACTCGATAAAAGATTATTTCTTATTAACAAATTGCAGCTATTTAGTCTATCATTTCTTAGAATGCTCGTATAAAGTATATTTTCCTATCGCTATAATAAACAGTCATGCGAACTAGTATAAACATTGTAGCTTTATTTAAAAACATTGAGATCATAATGTAAATAGTGATGCTAGTTATTCTTTTTTCTAGTACATACATTACATTGTGTTTTATTTTAAAAAGTTTATTTCATTTTTTATATTATAAAGGTGAAATTTTGCTGTTTTACGTCATCATAGAATATAGCAACCAGTTTTATTGAGATAAGGTTTTAACAACTATTTAATAAATAACTAACGTTTTCACTTATAAAGAAAAAAAATCACTCATAAGTACATAAATTTTTTTAGCTTCATGCTATAACCCACAATAAATAGAAGGATAGAAAGAGGGAACCTAGTGTTAAGACACTTCGTTCTCTTCATTTTCATTGCGTGTTGAAACTCAACGCCGCATTTAGTTTTGTTACCAGAGCAATGAAATGAAAATAATTCATTAACCCGAGTGGGAATCAAATCCACAACCATCGCGTTTACAGCCAGAAGTGCCGCTGCGGCAAGACGTTCTTTCTTAGAATATTTTTAAAAGAAAATGAAACTATAAAAACGTCGCACACGTGAAGATACTAATATAAGTAAGTGGTCTTTAAGGAAAATTTTCTTTTCAGCACGGTCTCTTCACCTGCATACACAAATATTATTCATTAGACGACTGGAAAAAATTCGCTGAAGAAAATCCGGGATGTCTAGAACAAATGGGTATGTTGTTTTTGTTTGTACATAATGAAAATGTAAAGTACGGTCGATGAGTCGTGGCGCTGAAGTTAAGCTTTAAGTTGAAAAAAAATAATCAAAAGTAAGAAAAATCAAATCTGCACAGGTGTCTCGACGCGTCGACCGTACTGTATATAAACCTTTTTTTCGTTACTCAGTGACTGAGAGGCATTTAGTGGCGTAGAACGCTGAAATTGTAATGGAAATGAATTGATTGTGGGTTCGATCCCCATTCGAGGAAATGAAATATTTATTTACATTAATATTTTCCTTTCTTCACTTTAATGTTGAGGCAAAGCGCGGCGTCGAGTTCCGCCACTCAACACGCAATGCCCCCAAAACTCGGCAGAAAGTGGGAGTGTCTTAACTAAGTTCCCTCTGCCTACCCTGCTATATGTGGGAAGCGGAACGCTTAAATTTGCCATCTTGTCTTGTGGAGTGTAGGATAGCACTATTGGATTTTCACACTTTACACGAGGTATTACGTTTTGTGGTTCATGCAAGCATATATTAGTATACGAGTATGGACAGTGTGTAATCCTTGTAGCATTGTTAATTAGTAGGGTATATAAAAAGCGTAACAGTTGAGTATCGTAGAATTTGTATAATAATTTAAGTATGATGTTGATGTCTCATGAAATAAAATTAGTCGTTGAGTTTCACTATTCCATCACTATACTTAGACATAGAGTGTTGGAGTGATATGTAGAGATAACAAGCCGATATTAGATAATTTTTAAAAATATCTTAATTTATATAATTTATATTGATATTATAAAGCTGTAGAGTATGTTTTATGGTTTTGAAAATATTTTTTTTTCAAGTAAAAATATTTTTGTTTTACAATAGTTATATCGAAGAAGATATATGCTATATTGTAACCCGCTCTATCTGGAGTCAGAGTTATTTCGGGCACTCAGAACCTGTCCTACACAACCTTTAGTTATTTGATATTACCATTTGACCGTAGGGGCGTAGACGCGAGTAGAAGCTAATAGTATATTTAAATTAGAGGACTAAATTGGTTCTAATGAATGTTAAAATAGTTCTTGAATATAACATAAATACTTTCATTTAAATAAAATTATGTAAGATATTTAAAAATCCTTTAAATAAATATTTAAATACTAACTTTTTTTTGTGTAGCCGCAAGTTCGGGAACAGCAGAATCGGACTTTGATCGTCTCTCAGAAATTTTAAATAACGTGAAAGACCTGAAATTCGTTTGTTTGGACGTTGCAAACGGATATTCACAGCATTTTGTGGAATATGTGAGGAAAGTGCGAGCTGCGTTCCCTGGTCATACTATTATTGTGAGTTATTTTCTTTTTATTACAATAAAGTTTTTGGTTTTCTTTCTTTGGTAAGTGATTTTAGGTGTAATATATTTTTATTCGTAGTGTGAGTATTAAAAATATTTTCATTGGCATATCTTCAACTTAATCTGACTTGAAATATATAGCTCATTAACTTATTTTTATTAACCTGATCTGAGAACATAAAGCGCTGAAATGAGTTCATCCATTAAATACTCAATATGTCGAATTTCCCAAGCTCGAGAAACTGGCTATCTTGGTGTACGGGAAAATACATAAATCTGATAAAAAAAATTGTTGTTATGTAATATTTTTTCCGACTGCTAAGGAAGGCTTATGTTTTTCGCGCGTATCTTATGTGTATGTATGTATGTAATATTCTGTATTACCTCCAGAACCGCTGAACGGATTTACATAATTGACATATCGTTAGATTCATATTAGCAGTCCAAGTGTTCTTAGATAGGTGACGTTAAAAAACAATCATGGCGGCTGTGGGACGCCATTGGACTTAGTGAAAAAAAAAACGTTTCAAGTACCACAATATGGGTATCAAATTCAAGAGCTTAATACGAGGATTTCAAAAAGGTATATCATGATTATCATTACCATAATGAATCCTAACAAAACAGGGAAGAACAAAAAAATATTTATAAAAACAAAAATCCCGACTGCATAAAACTAAAAAGAAAATAAACAAGCCCAATAGTTTATTAGGATCAACAGCTTTCAAGCAGCAGATCAATTTATTAGCATTTTTAAATATCTACTTAAGCCAGTATGAGGCCAGTCGTGTCACAGTGGCACAAAGTGTGACTGTAAAACCGATTGGTTATGTGTTCGATCCCCACTCGAGGAGATGACTCAACACCTAATGCCTCCAGAATTCGGCAGCAAGTGGAGAACGGAGTGTCTTAACACTAGGTTCCCTCTGCCCACCCTGCTGTATGCGGGATACAGCGTGAAGCTAATTTAATTTTTATTTTTTTACTTTTAAGCCTAAGTCATTTTATGTTGAATCGTGCGATACGCTGTTAGAAAGCTTTCAAGGTACAAGCAATAAAGTTTTATATTTATAGAGCTTTGAAACATAATATTTTCATATTTCTCAGATATTTTCCTAACAAAGAAAATTGTAGGTCAAAATGTTAAAGCAATTTCATATTAAAAGTTCCTTTGAGCTTTGTTTCATGCAAAACTTCTTTAATGTTATAATATCGTGTTCCAGGCGGGGAATGTCGTGACCGGAGAAATGGTAGAAGAGCTAATACTGTCTGGAGCAGATATTATAAAGGTACAATTAAAAAGCTAAAGGCTACATCATTGTTAAAACTTTATTATTTAATTAGTACTTTGACGGAAAGTTTTCAACCAAAATTCTATATGAAGATATAAATTTTTGGTTCTGTTTCGCGTAGAGCTGCATAGTTAAAAACTTTTTGTTGTTGAATATACAATACCTTCAATTTCTGGTCATATTAGACAAAGTGTGACAAACACAAAGCGTTATCCTCCACTTTGTCACTCAATTTGAAAACATTGCTGAGTCGGTGGACTAATCGGAATGTAAACATTTTAAAATCTTAACACAATTTTTTCTACTTTACTAAATGCGGAGAAATACTGCTATAGAATTTTTCATAAATTATGGATTTATTTAGTCACGTTTTAAAATAGAAGACTTAATACACACTAAGCATCAAATAAATTGAATAGAATTTTATTTTTCACTTCCAAATTTAAATTTGTCATGTGTTATGTAATTTGACGCCACCATTTCGTCTCTAGAAAGAATAGGCGAATCTAGAAGAATAGCCGAGTCTCTAGAATAGGCGAAAAGTGAACAATGGAAATTTATACCCAAGAAATATTTTAAGTTATATAAATTTTAGTTTTAATTTTTACTTATTTTTAGCCATTATTCCAAAATTTCAGGTGGGAATCGGCCCTGGTTCAGTGTGCACGACGCGTATGAAGACCGGCGTAGGGTACCCACAGCTATCCGCTGTTATAGAATGCGCGGATGCTGCTCATGGATTAAAAGGACATATTATATCGGTAATTTTATATTTAATGGTGTTTTACATTATTAAGGGGACACACCGGGCGAATGAAATATTTAATAATTTCATTTCCTCGCTCTGGTAACTAGGTAAAACGCGGCGTTGAGTTCCGCCACTCAACGCAGGATGCATCAAGAATTCGATGGAAACCGTAGTCCTTCCCCAAACCAGCCGTACGGAATAAAAGTTTATCTTGCTCTTAAAAAATAAAATAAAATATAAGTGTAGTACATATTTATAAGTTAATTTTATTCCGTCTTCCTTTAAGCCTCTGTCTGTCTCTCTCTCTCTCTCTGTCTCTTTATTAGTACATTTTCGTGAGCAGGACGGAGGCTGCACGTGTCCCGGCGACGTGGCCAAGGCGTTCGGCGCGGGCGCGGACTTCGTGATGGCGGGCGGCATGTTCGCGGGGCACGACCAGTGCGGGGGCGACGTCGTCACCAAGCCCGACGGCAGGCAGGTCAAGCTGTTCTACGGCATGTCCTCGTCCACTGCCATGTTGAAGCATTCTGGCGGTATCGCTGACTATCGGTCTTCGGAAGGTAGTAATTACTAATCAGTTATATTTTAGGGGAATATTTTTTTATATTGTACAATAGTTATCAGCTATCATTGTAGCTTATAACTACAATTAAAAAAATTATAAACTACATTTATATTGTCGTATTTCTATTTATACTCGATTCACTAAGGCATGACATAAAAGGTAAACATGTCAAAAAAAGGTTCTTTTACATGATAGGTTTGATGGAGTTATTATATTAATTAAAAAATATATATTTTAAGTATTAATTCGCTAATCACACTGTAAATAGCCACAAAATTTATTACTATATTATCTTATAATTGAAATAGAATACCAGTAAGGCGGGGAGAATTTTTTTTACAAAATTCATAATTTTTTTCTATCCTAAAATATACAATTATTTTCGTAATATAATTTAAATTTTTATATTTTCAAATTTTATAAAATTGCCCACTGTATATATAGTAAATAAAAAGAAGTAATTAAGTTAAAAGAAACGAAATGAAAAGTAGTAAGTAAAAAGAACAATAATAAAAAATAAAGATTGTTTTCATATTTAAAGCCAGGAATATTTTAACTTAAAATTTAAAAATGTTGTTATGCACCCGGTTTTTTTTATTTTCAATAATATTTTTTAAATATGTCATGTACATGAAAAACACCTAAAAGTCAACTTCTTCTCAAACTTCAGAAACGTTTTAGTACTATAAAAATAAATTACATCTCGTAATTAATATTTATATTAGTTAAATTATTATATTATTATATTTATATTATTAACTTTATTGTTCTAATATTATTAATATTAGAACACTTTGTCATCCGTCAGATTATATCCACCATTTTTAGTTATTTTCATTGAATTTTCATGAATCAGTTGTTATTTTTATTATTTTTGTTTTTTTTAAGTAAGAAACTTAAAAGTTTTGTTAAGTTGTTAAAATTATTTTCTGGTTGTTCTGTTTTTGTTATATTTTGTATTGTTTTTGTTATTTTGATATTTATATACTCGTACTTTAGAACAATGAGTAAATCTGGACCAAGTAACGCTTGCACTTTGACATGAATAATAAAAGCTTTAAGCAGCATGAAATTAAATTGTTACTAGCCGATGCAATAAAAATTACAACAGTAGAAGCTTGGCTGCATTGACCATTTGATAAAAGAAGAGCAAAAGATGAAAGAACTTGTTCATCTAATAGATAATGGTGGACCGTTTCGTCATTAATATTGGTGACAGTTCCTCAGACTCGTCCAATTTCTGATAAATAATTGAATAATACATATGTTTAGTTTTATTATTCTAATAGTTAAGTAACTTTTAGTAAAACTTGTACATTTTAATTTTATTTTTTTGCTATATTTATTTTATACAAAGATATTTTATATATAACATTCAAGCACAACAAGCAATAATTTTGTATATAGAAAACTCCACGTTAAATAAATTAAATACAAATAAAAAAATAAAAAGTTTGAGAAACAGATTTTTTTTGTTTACATTTTTTGTCATGCCATAATGAATCGAGTATAGAAAACTTATCTAGTTAGTTTAGTAGTCAGATCAAAGCTTTATTGCACAAAATGCATATGCAGTTTTCTTCTTCATTCTTATGACAGATAGGTAGTAGGTACATATATCATTAAAAGACAAGCGTGTTTGATTGTATTCTAGACGTAACTGAATCTAATGGGAAAAACGTCAAGTTGATCTTTTTATTTTGAAACAAATATTACAATAGCATTGACTCAAATATCAATTAAACAATTATATTAACTGCACCTTCTTTCAAACATAAAGAAATGAAAAAAAGGAACAAAAAAAAACTGTTACTTTCCAAATTTAAAACTAAAAGGTTACCCGTGTAAAATAACAAAAAAGCTGATATAAGCATTTTTCTAAAAATACATAAAATTTCAAATAGAAATGACATTTAATAAAACAAAATCCTTCTTTCCAGGTAAAACAGTAGAAGTTCAATATCGAGGTGACGTGGATGTAACAATTAAAGACATTCTAGGTGGTCTCAGATCCGCCTGCACGTACGTAGGGGCGGCGAGACTGAGGGAACTACCGCGACGGGCCACCTTCATTAGATGCTGTAGACAAGTTAACGATGTCTTCTCCTAAGTTATGAAACCCTGGTACCGTGATGTTTGAGTTATATGGTACGGTCGATGAGTCATGGCCGTACTGAAGTTAGCTGTGCACATTTAATTTCTAGGAAATATTCTTGTTTTTGATTATTTTCAAGTTCAAGCCGGTCATTACTCGTCGAACGTACTGTAGAAGAATAGATAGATGGTTCTTTTTTTTAAATTACTGGCTAACTTAAATTAAAATAAAAAAAGTTACAGTACGGACGAAGAGTTGTGGCCAGCCTAAAGTTAAGTTTAGTTAGTAGAATAATCAAAAGCAGGAAAAATCCTAAAACCAAATATGTGCTATCTACAGCTAACTTTAGGGCGACCACGACTTTTCGGCCGTACTATACCGTGATTTTTAAAATATAAAAGAAGACTAGATAGATAGCTGTGTATTTTTTAAATTACTCTCTGGCTTAAATCAAAATTGTTAAAGTATCAATCATTGCATTAATTATATTCTTCTCTTGTGATTCTACTTCTAAGTTATGGTAACCTGGTACCAACGAGTTTTAAAATAGAAGATTTGATAGAAGTATAAAAATTGTTAAATTTTGTTAAATCTTACGTTTTCTAACTTACGGTATGGTCACAGGGGGCTGGCCGCCTTGAACTTAGGTCTTCTGGAGGACTACTTGAAAAAAAATAATGAAAAAAATATATAGATATTTTCTTCTATTTCAAAACGTCATAGTACAGAATGGCCGATTGCTTTATTTTGAAGTAAGGCTTTCTGAGTGCTTGCGCATTGTGTACTCAGGAAGAAAATAATCAAAAGTAAGAATAATCTATGCACCCATCTACAGCTTCAAAGCGATCACAACTCGTCGACCGTACTATTCAGACGCTTTGAAATAGATAACTTGATGGAAAAATTATGCTGATAGCTTAAATATATTGAAATTGGTAATTGTTCAACTAAGCTTGTGATGTGGCACCATGATTACTTTTGAATAAAAGATTAGATAGAAAATTTAAAGGAATATTAATTTTCAAAATTAATTGTTGGTTGTTAATATTTCTTAATAAATATCGAATGAATATAAAAAAAACATATTTTCTGATGTTGCTGAGGCTTAGAAAGAATAATAAAACTTAAAAATATTTAAAAAGTAACTTAAGCCAATAAGACTGCTTTGAATCAAATTTCTTAGTTCTTTTAAACTTGAAATATTGAGCAAAGTAAATTGTAAATAAATAAATATCACATTTAATCTATTTGATAAATCATAATTATTTATTTACTATTTCAGTTTTATAAAAAAAATAAACTTTCTACTTTTATTGAATAAAAATAGACGCCATGTTGATTAATAGTTGTCACGAATAAAATTGTAATTTACTATTGAAAAATGCTTGTGATGCTAATAAATGTTGCTTCAATATTTTTTGTTCTTTTGTGAACAAAGAATGGCACGTAAATACTAGTTAAAATAACGCACTCTTTCTATTAATAGCACAAAACTATTATTATTTTTAAAATAAAGAATACATATACTTTACGGTTATAATTAAAAAATGTTGCGGCTTCTGACGATTTTCGACATTTCGTTGTTTAAGTAACGAATATGTAAGTATAAAGATACATATTAAAATTATGCTAAATATAGATTTGATAGAAAAAAAATTATAATAAATATATTTTCTTGATAGAAAAATACAATGCAAGACTACAAACAATAATATATATATTTTTTATTGTTGTATTGTTTTGTTGTGTTTATTTATTGTTAAGTTAAAATAATAATCAAATTTATAAAAATAAAACAAAACAGCGGCCTAAATATGGATTTTTTTCAAAATCACCTAGACATAGTATTGTTTGTAGCTAGCTTTGTAAAATTTAAAAAAACATCTGTTTATCTGACTATTTATTATTTACCTTTCATTTTTATGTCAATTTTCTTTTGTTTAGAAATATTGTATTATAATACAATATATTTGCACGTATTATTTGTTTTATAATTTTATTTTTAATTTTACTGTTTAAGCACAATTAAGTGTAATTAATTATCTTTAGTATATTATAATAATTATAAGATATTATCTGACAAAAGACGTGTGTGAAAATAAAATGTTTATGATTTATTTTGAAATATTTTTATTTATAGAGGAAAAATCTTATGAATCAAATTTAGCGTAGCGAAATCCTGCTTGTGTATACGGAATATAATGTTAGAACAGGTAACAATTCTCAATATTCTTAACTGTTACGACAACTCTAAAAATTCTAAGCCAATAAATAAAAACTCAACGAGAAGGAGGGAATTTAATTCTGGACTTTAAGATTACGACAACAAGACAATTCATGACATTTAGACGGGCATAAATCAGCTTCACGCTTTACCTCGTAGACAGCAGGGTAAGCAGAGGGAACATAGTGCTAGGACCAGTTGCGGCGTTAGGGTAGGGCGAGGTAGGGCCACCGCCCAGGGCGCCGGATAAAGAGGGGAGCCGCAGATGTCCGTTTTCGTCCAGTGCCATTCTATGATCCTTTATAATTTCCTATTCCTATTTCCCTAATAGATTCCTTACTCAATCGAGCGAGACCTACTTACTTGTAATGTTCCCAAAATTTATAGAAATATTGTTATGTAGGCACCACTAGAATGGAATGTAGTGTTCAATACGTTTAATTTCTCGAGAATCCCCGACCATGGAAAAATACATTATTTCTGTGTGGTCTATCAATGTCTTTTCAATATTTTGTGTAACCCACCACAATCATCTTCTTGACATTAGTCATGGATGCGAAAAAGCATCTGCAAGAAAAAAACATAAACGCTGAAGATCTCATGCAGTTTCACTGCATTATACACCAAGAAGCCCACTGTTCTAAAAAAAATTAATTTCAAAATGTCATGAAAGTGGTAGTNTGTGCGGGATACAGCGTGAAGCTGATTTTTTTTTTTTATCTATAATAAAGTAAAGAAGATATTTTAATTATGGATATTTTGTGAGAGTCGTGAGCATAGTTTACAATGAGTCACACCAACACAAAAATTTTACTACAACAGTTACTGCATTTAATAATTGATTCAACCGATATCATCAAAATCGGTTCAGGGTTTAAAAAGTTACAGCATTGTAAAATTTCACCGCTTTTTAACATTTGCGTTACTTCGCCCGCTACTGCGTGACGTCACGCGGCTTCTCTTATTGCGAGTGATGCGTGTAAGAAATTTGATCTGTAAAGTGGTTTGCACTTAATATTTTATGTTTTTCTGGTTGTATTTGTGTTAGCAATTTCTGCACATATTATTTTTATTCAATTAAGAAAAAAGAATAGAGTTTTGTAAAAGGACAGTCGGATAGCCCACCAAAAGTAGATATTTTTTATGGTGAAATTTGTCTGAGAACGGTGATTATGAAATCGTTGAAATGCCAGGAATAAAGGAAGGAATAAAAATGACTAAGTAAATGTCTAATTATTCATTTCCTCGGCTTCATAAAAAGAAAGAGGTTCTCAATTCATTGGAATCTTTTCTTTTTATGTATGGTTAAAGATTATTCGAAGACGCCTGAATAGATTTGGAATATTTTTGTTCTTGTTCACCTCACAGGTGGTCTCGTAGTGACCATGTCAAGATCTAATGATGAGATCTTGGAGAAATCTTCGAGGGAACTCTTTAAATTGCATATGAAATTTAAAGACACAAACTTTACTTCTCTTCTCTCTTACACTTCTCTTTTACACTTAAAAAGATTTTTATAAGACTCGTGTGCTTGCTTTCAGAAATCACAATTTGATGACGATGAAATTTGGAAATTGAATTTGATGATGAAGACCATAGATGGCCTACGTAGTTGTAATTCTCACTTTTACTGTAATGGTTACAAGGAAAAACATTGATAAAACTGGCAAACCACGGTTTACATTTTGTTGCATTTATTTTCAAGCAACTTTAAAAAAGTGAATGTTCTCATTCTCAACCGACTTCAAAAAAGGGCGAGGTTCTCAATTCGCCCGAATATTTTTAATGTACAATTGTGCCTAAAAACTGATATTTTGGAATATTGTTAGGGGGAACGTGATAATGAGTCATGTTTTTTCGTGCGTGGTGCCGGCGTTCATCGATCTATAAGACGCTATCACGTCAAAAACTAACTTGAACCGGGAATATAATTATTAAAAAAGTACTTACTGAACAATAAAAGATAAAAATTGTAATTATTTATTGGGACATTTTTTAGTTGTACAAATAGCGTTGCCATTTGACAAACAGAAACATACATTACAATCTAATTTGTATGAATATCCTTTTGGACAGATTTCATTCGTCTTCATGTTCACCGGAACAAGATCAATAGATATACTAGTAGAGGATCGTTTAGCGCAAATCTTGGAACTGCACATCAGGGTCTTCCCATCTGTCAAACAGCGACATTGATTGCAGTTATTCTTATACTTATGAAGTGGTTCACAATAACCGTGCAAGCTATTAAGCGACTTCATCAAAACTCCTTTGAGATGTTTTTCACCATTTTCAGCAATATCGACGCATTTTGTGCTTACTTCGCAAATCTCACGTTTTACACCACCTTCTACATAACATAAACAAAGCATACAGTCCACTTCGTAGACTGTCCCCTCCATGCATTCTAATTTCAGAGATTCATAAAGAACATTCGTAGTGAAACACTGTTTTAAAGTACAATCAATTAGTTTTTTACCCAGATCGTTTTTAACACATATACAAGTGTTACAATCCTTCTTAAATTTAGTTCCAGGTAAGCAGTTTAGAGCGTAAACGGGTGCTTTAACCAGCTTTAATTTCGTGTGCTTCACTTTAAAGTGATCTTTGACAACAGACCTTCTTGTGATGCACTTTCTAGACGTACAATATACGTTTTTAATTGAATCGCAATAACACGAATTACAGCGAATAAAAAATAAAGCATTCGTTTTTTTGTTATCACATATCGATCTTGATTCTGGTTTAGCTTTCGTTTTATTTCCATTCGGGTGTACCGTTTTTTTTGTTTCACTGTTTTTTATATGAGAATTGACTCTTAATTGAGTATCAGTACAATTGAAACACAGTAACCTATTATTTGTAAGACATTCGCAATCCATACAACCCAGTTTATATTTATATTTTGAATTGCAAGATGCATAGATTTCTAGACTATCACCATTATTTGAAGCTGGAACTTGAGTAACTGGTGCAGGGCCATCTTTCACTTCTAATGCAGGATCTTTTTCATCACATTTTTCATTTGTGCACAAGGTAGCATCCAAAACAGATTCAGAGGGACAAAAGCATACATTACAACCGACAAGATAAAGCTTAGTTGGTTCACATTTATATGTATCAGTAAGGTTTGACAGTCCAGTCACTTCTACGGGGTGAAGAACTCTAAATAGGTCTCTGCAAGCTGCGTTAGGCCAATTGCCATCTTCATCGCAAACACACAGAGTACTTCCTCGTTGATAGTGAACGCCCGGTGTGCAAGGTGATCGTGTCGATCGCCACGAGCCATGTCCCTCCATACCCACGTCAATGTCACGAATTGCATCTGTAAGAAAAAGAAATAATAAAAATTAATGTTTAACCTCCTTTTTATGTTCTCCGTACAAAGCGACATTGGCGAAGTGATAATTGCTCAACTGGCATGAAACGCTACTCGAAATGCCATAAGAACAAAATAAACAAAAAAAAACATATTTCTTTACAGTTGTAAAAAGCATGCTTAACAGCGTAACCCAACACCGTACTGTTTCCACATTCGAACACAAGCATATGTGCAAAATAAACTTTTTAATGCATTTTTGTGAATTAAAAGATTGTCATTCGACATTCTTATAATTTTTATTGAAGTGACTGTAAACTTACCTTTAAAATGGCCGAACATGTCTATCTCTTCACATACTCGAGCTTTACAGTTATATCGTTGATTTGGATCACAGTAACACCAATTACAATCATTTAGTACTATTGATTTACTTTGGCATGGCTCATCCCATATCTTTGCAGCGATTGCTAAAAGTAAAAGATGAAATGTAATATAAAGCGATGATCATCATCATTACCATCATCTCAATTCTTCTGCATCTACCGAATGAAATAGAAAGAAGTTAATGATAAATCATTCACATGCTAAAAACACGAAGCGCGACGTTGAGTTCCGCCATCCAACACGCAATATTCTAGAAATTAAGTGGTGCGTGGGGAACGGAGTGTCCGTTTCTCTAGGTTTTCTGCTATATGCGAGATACAGCCTGAAGCTAAAAAATATTGTTAAAAGCACCATATAACTAAATAAAGCAAATAATTTTTTTGGCAAACTTACGCTTTTCATGCATGTACGTTAAAATTTGATTTGTAAGACATAATAAAATTATAAACATTAACATCATGTACGTACTTCTATAATTTTAATTTTAAATTTCATGCCTCATATCTCATAACATGGCTATAAACTATAAAGCTAAGGCAGTAAAGAAAATACTGCAGAACAAATCATTTTTTTTTATAGTTGATAGTGCATTAAACTTTGCCAATAGTAATAAAATGATAATTTGATGGAATTAATTCTAAAATTAATTAAAGTAAGCGAAAATTTGTCGTAGATAACTATTATATAAATTTAAAATAAAGGAAAGAAGGGAAGAAGTATCTAGTGTTAGCACTTTGCGTCTAAACTCAAGACACTGTATGTTGAGTGACGAAACATCGTCGCACTATATCTAATAGAACAAGAAAATGAAAACAATTCGAAATATACAAAAACTATTGCCTTAAGTCAGATTCTGTTCCAATGCACCACGCCAAATTATATTTTTGTAATTATAAAGTTAAGACAGTTTTAAAAATATTATCCGATAAAAATATCGTAATAATTTGAGGCCAGTCGTGGCGCAGTGGCACAAAGTGTGACTGTAAAGCCTAGTCGTGGGGTCGATCCCCACTCGAGGAGATGAAATATTTACTTAAATTTATATTTCCATTTCTTCGCTCTGGTGTCGAGGTTAAGCCCGGCGTTGAGTTCTGCCACTCAACACACTATGCCTCCAGAATTCGGCAGAAAGTGGGGAACGAAGTGTCTTAACACTAGGTTCCCCCTGCCTACCCTGCTGCGGGATACAGCGTGAAGCTGATTTATTTATTTATTTAATATCGAAATAATATACGAGTACGGAAGTAATTGTAATTTTGGCCTTACATTACGCCGTATAGCATTTCAGACAAACTCTTTTTTTTCGATTAGCTATTATAATTGAAAAAAAAACAAAAACAAGTTAATTATTAACATAAAATGAAATATTTATTTTGGACAACAAATAATACTTCGTCTTTTCGAAAATTCTTAGTATACCCTGGATTCCCGCACTGGGTGTGGATAAGTGGTCATCGCATTATGGAAAGAGGAGACCGTCAATATATCAAATCTACGTATACTACGTATATGCATATACGTAAACTACGTAACCAAATCCGAAATAAATATATTGAATGAATTTCTTGAGGCTAGTCGTGGCGTAGAGGCACAAAGTGTGACTGTAAACGCAACTGGTTGTGGATTCGATCCCCACTCGAGGAAATGAAATATTTACTTAAAATTTTTATTTCCTTTGAGTCCCGCTACTGAATACGCAATGTCCCCAAAATTCCGCAGAAAATGGGCAACGGAGTGTCTTACAACACTAGGTTCTGTCTGCCAACCCTCCTGTGTGCAGGATGCAACGTGAAGCTGATAAAAAAAGTATTAATTTCTGTAATAGTACTAAAAATGTTATGATTTCTAATAACATAATGCATCTAATTATTATTATTAGTATAATTTTTTGTCTTCACCCTGCTATCTCGCACGTTGTAGAGGGTAGGCAGAGGGAACCTAGTGTTAAGACAATTCGATTTTGATAAGACAGCTCCCCTCTTTTCGCCGAATTCTGAAGACATAGCGTGTTGAGTAGTGGAACCCAACGCCGTGCTTTAACGCCTCGTTACTAGAACGAGAAAATGAAAATATTGTATTTTTCATTTTCTCGAATGGGAATCAAACCTACTACCTGTTGCGTCGCGTCGCACACTTGCCTTTGTCTTTCTCTGACGTCTATATTATTATAATCAGATCTATCAGTTACATAACATATACAACAGTATATTTTTAAATTAATTACTTGAGTAACTGCTAACGCGACGGTTGTGGATTCGATTCCCACTCGCCGAAATCTTAAAATGAAATTATGTTTATTTCCTCGCTTTGGTAACAAGACAAAACGCGGCATTGAGTTTCGCGACTCGACACGCAATATCTCGAAAATTGGGCGGAAAATGGAAAACGGAGTGAGGATATGGCGTGAAGCTGAGAAAAAAGGAATATTGTTTTATCAGATTATTTAATTACAAATATTTTTTGTACATATCACATTTCGATTCATTAAACAAAAGCACGTGTTGCAATCTACTTTCGTGGTAGTACCTGGCGTACAGTCGGTTCCTGAATCAATAGTAACCATAGATTTTCTCATGACAAGGTTCAAGAATTTACCTAAAAGGTCTGGTATTTTGAGTTTTATATCAGACGTCCCTTTCTCCTCAGCATCATTGCCCCACTTAACTTCTGTTCCAATTAAAATATCTGCATTATTTTGTTTAAGAGATTCATCTTCGATATTTACATTATTATTTATAGCTCGATCATCATTGACATTATATTCATTTTTATCAAATTTTGTTCTTGAATCGGCCATATTTAAATTAGCATCATTAGAATTTATTTCTGTCGGGTGTTTCTTAACACGCTTATCCTTTTTCGACTTGGTTTTTTTATTTATATTATCTTTCATTTTGCTCTTTTTAGCAATTTTTTGCTCCTCTATTTTATTATAATTAATATTTTTCGAATCACTAGACACTAACTCCAGCAAATCGTCTAGTAAATTATCACCACACATATTTAAGTCGTATTTACCAACTCGAACTTTTGGACTATCAAAATTATTGTTACATAACAATTTATTTTTATCTACGCAGTAGCATATACGGCAAGGCGACACTGTGTACCACATACCAGGTTGACACGTATTATGGGAATTAGATCTTCGAGTAATTTTAGATTTATTTTTACATACATGTTTTGTGCATTGACTTTTGTCTATCTTTCCATCAGGGCTACACCGACAGATATTACAATCTATTAAAACATACCTATTAGGATCACATTCTTGTTTATACTTTTGAAGTTGGAAGTACGATCTACAGTATGAGTTTGGCCAATCACCGTCTTCAGTACATGTACAATATCCATACTCACTTCTATATATTTTCTTTGGTTGACATCTTAAGCTATAATTGTTATTTAACCATAGAGGTATTGCTAAAAATTAAATTATAAACAATATATAATTAAAACGTGGCGTAGTGGAACTGACTGAAAACGCGACTTGATCCCCATTCGGGGAATAGATTATTTCTTCATTCTTACAATCCAGGTTCCTTAATATTGAATTTTATTATTTATAAGGTTGTTTAATTATTATATAATCTATAGGATGGAAAGCGATGAATGCAGTCTACAGTGTATGGGACAAAGCGAGCCTAGTGGCGTGGCGCCTAGTGTTTATGTAGAAAAGAAAACATTTAAGTTAAACAAGTACCTGCCACAATTATTTCAATGTAAAAAAATAGATAAATTATGAAAGCAATCATGATATAAATTGTCATTGAATGTGTTTCCTCTTCAAAAATTCAATCAATAATGCAACATTTTACAAAATTTTACTACAGTTATATTACTATATTTGTATGTAACCAACTCTAAAGAACAGAAAGTCATATCATAATTTTTAAATTGAATCATTTTTTCATTGATGAATTTCTCATTTCTTTGGAAATTTTATTAACGAAATTAAATTAATTAAACTGATAAGTATAATATGTCTACGAACGTGTATGAATTTTTTTCTTATAACATATCAAAATATATATATCATATAATCGTAATATAAGATTTGGTCATATAAATCTTATATTTTTATAGGATCATTCTGTTGAAATTTGGCAAAAAGTGAGAACTTACAGTACAAATAAAGGAAATAGTCCGAAAAATGGAAATTTATAACAACGTTCCCGTAATAATATACGTACCATAAAAATGGGCAATTACGTAGTAAGGAGAGTTGGTACTCGATCAATGGCATGATTGTAATTCCCAATCATGAAGTTTGGTACTTTTAGGTATACTTTTGATGAGACAAGCAAAGGGAACTTAGTGCTCTGAACATTCCGTTCTCCATTTTTTATTTATCTATATATTAAAAAAAAATTGCTTTACGCTGTATCACACGAGGCATTGCGTGTTGAGTGGCAGAACTCAACGCCGCACTTTGCCTCGACACCAGAGCGAAGAAATGGAATTATAAATTTAAGTAAATATTTCATCCCCTCTAGTGGGGATCGAACCCACAACCAGTCGGTTTTACAGTCACATTTTGTGCCCCTGCGCTACGACTGGCCTCAGACCTATTTAATATTACCGCATAGAGAACATATTTTTTCTTCACATTATGTATCGCGTATAAAAGGGTAGGCAGAGGGCACTTAAGGTATTAAGACACACATTATAGCCTACGTTCCACACCATTTTCGAGATATTACGTGATGACAAACTCGACGTCGCGCTTAGTCTTGTTACCAGAGCGAGTAAATGAAAACTCAACTCAATGCCCTCGAGCGTGAATTTATAATAATAAAAAAATTACAAAACAAAAAAAAAATCTCAATTAGTAATCAATTTATTGAAAAGAAAACTCGGTTTCTTGTTTACACAGCTCTCCGCATCACTTTTGTAGCAGTGCTCCAATATGACAGTACCATTATTACATTCACAGATGAAACAGTCGTCTCGGACATGTCCAGGTGTCTGACATTGATATAATGTGTGTTTTAAGTGTCTAACTGATACTGTTATAGTTGCGTTTGATTTTATTGATAATCTTGAATCCTTAACTGTAAAAATATATGTTACTGAGTTAAAAGCGAATATTTATATTGGTTTTTCGTTGGTAATGAGACAACAAGCGCCACCTTATTCCGCCACTCAAGACGCAATTTCTGACGGTATGTGGGCAACGGAGTATTTTAACACTAGCTTCCGCCTATCCTGCTATATGCGGGACACACCGTGATACTCAATAAAAGACAGGTAGTTGATATTACTGCATTATGTAAAGAAACTATTGACATCAGTAAGAGTTTCAAAAAAGATAATTGAAATATTTTATCGTTTCCATTCATTTAGCATCGATTTAATGAATAGTGTTATTTTTTCATTGCTCTTTTTATTGGTGAAGAGATATTTGATCTAATTGAATAAATGTCTGAAGAGCTAATAGTTTTTAAAATTAAATTATAGAAAGAATAGTTATTTTACCATGTCGTCGCCCCATGGGAAGAAAATTGAAACCTGGATAAGGCTGTTCGCAATAAACATTTTTAGGCAACGGCCTGCAGAAATTATTTATATTACCTACATACGGACATATACATTCCCTGCATCTGCAAACAAAATAATAATAATAATATAAGCAGCACCATTATTATCTTTATTCCAGAATTCGGCGGAAAGTGGGAATCGGAGTGTCTTAACACTAGGTTTTCTCTGCCTACCCTACTGTATGCGAAATATAGCGTGAAGCTGATTTAATTTAAATGTTGGTCGTCATCGTCAATCACAGGGAATTGCGGCGGCACATTATTAATTTTAAGATATTTCTTTTTCCATCAAAATTATTAGTTTACGTTGTTTGGGTGATGTAAGTAAATAAATACATTGTACATTAATATCTACAACCGAACATCATCTACCTTATTATATACATGGACCCGGGAGTACAATCGTGTCTTTCTGCACTTTGAGATATATTATACGTGAAACAATCTGTGTCCACGTATCTGCGCACCCGTTTAGAATTTTTGGGAACATCGGCCGAATAATAATTATTCTGAAAAAAAAACTATAATAAATACTTAATTTTTTTTTTATTTCTTCACGCTGTATCTCGCACACAGGAGGGTAGGCAGAGGGATCCTAGTGTTAACACACTCCGTTCCCCACTTTCTGCCGAATTCTGGAGGCATTGCGTGTTGAGTGGCAGAACTAAACGCCGCGCTTTGCCTCGACATCAGAGCGAAGAAATGGAAATATAAATTTAAGTAAATATTTCATCTCCTCGGTTGGGGATCGAACCCACAACCAGTCAGGTTTTACAGTCAAACTTTGTGCCGCTCCGCCACGACTGGCTAATTACTTAATTGTTATAAGTAATATAATGTATTATATTATAATTAAATATTGTATTTTTAGAAAATGTATATACCTAAGAATTTTTTTACCGTATTATTCGAATTATTTATATTTACGTTAAATATGTTATATATGTATGCGTAGTCTAGTACCGACGTTTAATTTTTTCTATCTTTAAGGTGGAATAAATGTTTAAAATGTTAAAAATATAAAATATAAAATATTTTTATATTTTATATTTTTAACATTTTATTTTTTTATTTTTATTATAAATACTACCTTTTTATCATTCTATGGTATATAAACATTTGAAACTTACCTTCTTCCTTGAATTTTTCTCGTACTCTAACGAAGCATTCTCATTCCGCCCTTGTCTCTCTTCACTATCTTCGCATAGTATTGGTTCACACGTTGAATATGACTTCAAACCTAAATCGGAACATACACATAGATCGCAGTCCATCACAAACTCTTCACCTGGTATGCACCGGTCCAAGCTCCTTACGGTATCGTCTTGAATATCATTGTTTAATAAATTGTCTGAAAATTTAAACATATTCCATGGTGGTATACCACAGGTGTGATTTGTGCACACCTTGTCCTCCTTGTCGCCGTTTGGCGGACAGACACACACGTTGCACATGTCGATGAAGAGATGTCCTGGGACGCATGAATCAACTCTTAGAAAACTCTTTTCACATTGATTTTTTGTACATTTGTCTACATTCTTCAAGCCATCGCGAGGACAATAGCATATATTGCAATCTACTTCATAATATGCGAGAGGCTCACAAGTAAACTCGTGGTCGGTAACATCTATGCTGTTAAAACAATTATTTTTGGTACACGTCCGTTCCTGCAAAATTCCACTTTCAGGGCATATACAATAATTACATTTAACTTTGGATATAGATCCAGAAATACAAACACCATTTTCATCCTCATCGGATGCATGAACGATATGTGATTTATGTGATTCTTGAACTAATCGTTTCGCTTCACAGTCATCATACGTGCACCATTTCGGATCAATCTTTCCTTTTTTAGAGCAATAACATGTATTACAATCAAAATCAACTAAAGTATTTGGTTCACACTTTGTATTTATGTCGATTTTATTTAAAGCGCCAACTTTAATTTTAATTTCTTCAAATATGGAGGTACAATATAGTTCTTTTGCTTTATTTGAACATAAGCAGTATCTTCTATTGCTGATATACAAAGCATTTGGTTTACACGGATCATTACTTTTAATGTGATCAATTTTAGTTGTATCAATAATTGACATATCAACGGGACTTTGGCTTAAAATCTTTTCTAATATTTTTACTTTACTTGCGTAAGTGCAAGATCTTGTACAGTAGTTTTCATTTGTAACACCATTGCTTAAACAAAAGCATTCAATGCAAGTAGAAACTAATTCACCTGGACTGCATTTCTCTGTCTTACCATACCTTAAATAAGACATCGTTGAGCAACTTAATTCCAAACAGGCCGTTTCATTGACCGCGCCTTCAGAATTGCATTCACAAAACAAACACATGGGACTAGTAAAAGTTCTTGGTGTGCATCGAACTGAGGAACTTCTTAAAGCATATTTATCTTGTGAATGTTTGGTGCAATCAGATTTTATGCATAAATTCCTTTCGCGAGTTCCATTGTCTGAACAGCGACAGACTTCACAGTTATGTCTATATAAAGTACCTGGTTTGCATTTTTGTACAAGCTGATTTGTACGCTCACATCTTGATACGCATTTATCAAGATCGAAAAATCCATATTCAGAGCAAAAACATTGGATACATGGATATATATACATTACATTAGGTATGCACTGATTCCTTTTCAAAACGGTTGCTATTTCTGATATGATGTATGAGTGCAAAGAGCATGAGGCGTCAAACACACACTGAGCATCAAAACTCCGACCTGATGCTGGACACAGGCAGAGGCTACAGTTGACGTAATAGGATTGAAACGGCAAGCAATTTGGACTGTATCCAGATAACGCTGTTTGTGGAAATATTGTAAAATTTGTGGTATTATTTTGACAAAAGACATTAGTGCATATAAGCCGTTTATTTTCTTGGCACACGCAACGCTTACAGCCCTCCCAGATTACCTGACCTGACTGACAGAGTTGATTACGTGTTATGTTTGTACAATTTGTCTCGGACCATGCCCCTTCGTAATTACAGTAGCAAAGACGATTGTTCAGTATAAAATATGTGTTTGGTACGCAAACACCTACAAATGGGAATAAAAATTTGAATCATTTTGAAAATTTTATAAAATTATGTCGGTGCATAAAATAATTGAATAAGTTACTTACGAATACCATTAATTTCATATACTAGATGTGTTAATAAAGCTAAAGATATGCTTTCCTGGAGCATTGTCTTAAACATAAAAGTAATAGAAAGTAAACAAAATAATTAAAATAGTAAACTAATTTCACGCTCAACAGGAGGTTTCAGCAATAAAATGCATTCTTGAAAAGATTTATTTATTTTCAATTATAACATACCTTTATAATTTCTTACAGGTAATTAACTTTTTATTGATTTACCTAGCTATAATCATTTTATTTTTTATTTTAGAATGTAAATATTAATAATAAACTTATTATTATAAATATTGTCAAATATCTAAATAACCATCTTTGTCTATATCTGTCACAGCCCATGTTTTACCAGATAAGTTTGTCTTTCATTCAATTCTTTGGCCTGAGAGTGGGTCAAGCAAGTTTTTCGTGTACACCTCAAGCTACCATCAGGTTGACAGAAGCAATCGTTGCAATGTACTCTGTAAGCATTAAATATAAAACATATTTCACTATGACAAAAAATATTTAGGTTAAGCCGTAATGGCGCAGTGAGACTGCGCCTGGCTGTAAGCACGATGTGTGTGTCGTGTATCGTGTGTTCAATTATCATTTTAAAAAAGATTATATTTAAATTATTTTCACTCTCCTGTCTGGTAACGTAAAGCGCCGATAGCAAAGAACTTGGGTACAAAACACATGGTACTGTTTGTTTCATTTTTTCAGTACGCAGAGGGAGCCTAGTGTTAAGATACTCCGCTGCCCACTTTACGCCTTTTTAAAATAAAATGGTTAATTGGCAGTCGTGGTGCAGTGGAACAACGTTGGAGTGTAAAACGCTACGGTTTTTTTGTTAGAACTCTGCTCTCGCCACTCGAGAGAGTGAATTACATATTTCATTATCTCTCTCGTTAAGAAGCCAAAGAGCGACTTTGAGTTCCGCAACTTGCAAAGAAATGTCTTGAATATTGAGTGGAAAATGGAGAACAGACTGTCTTAAACTACGTTACTTCAATCTACCATGCTATATGAAGCTTAGAGCGCGAAACTATTATATGAAATATTTTGTTTAAGGAGGATCAATATAATTGGATATATTATAATTAAAATAATCAAATTACTTATAAGAAGCATAAGGTACACATTTATCCTTGGTGGCATCTAAGCTCAGTTTCACTTTATTTCCAGCAGATAACAACAATTGTTTTCCTCCTATATCACTGAAGCAGGTTTTCAATCCTGTACATACACTTTTACCATCCACACATTGACATTTAGCACATTCTTTAATGTAGTCTTTTGTACACGGTGTGCCTGTACGGTATTAAAAAACTATGTATTAATACATTATGCCACTCAATCCATTGCCTAAACTTCAGAGAGGAAACAGAGAACTCACTAATACTTGGTTCTCCTTGCTTTATGAAAATTTGCTAAATCCATATTTGCCAGATCAAAGTGGCGATATCTACATACTCGTACATAGTAAAACATAATCCTCGTTGAATATGAACCCAAAATAATCAGTAGGATTTAATTCATAAGAGTCAATAATGATTTAAGCCATTTTTCTATTGCTTATACAATCCATGAAATTGATAATTTGCACGCGCAACGTCTTAAATTCGTGTGGACAACAGTGTTGTCCTAAACAATTTTTTACAATGTCCTTAGTTACACTCTAGAGAAAGAGTAATATTTGCATGGACTCCGATACAAAACACGCGGGTTCGAACTCCGCTACGTTCAAGTTATTACACATTTTGTTGTATCGGTGCTGTCTAGTTGTAAAAAGTAATTAATTTACATTAAAAAATAGAAACTGTCGTGGCACAGGGAAACCGTGTGACTACAAACGCAACGGATGTGGGTTGAATTTCCACTGGGGGGGAATGAAATATTTAATATTTTAACATCCACGCTCAAGTAAGCAACAAAGCGCGGTGATGAGTTCCGCCAAATCTTTAACACGCAATGCCTCATATCAAGAATTCAGCGGAAAATGAATGGAATGTCTCAACACGAGATACTAGGTTTCCTCTACCTATGTGAGGGATATATCGTGAAGTTAAAAAAAATAAAAATATTACCCGTAAGTTTATTCGCCTGAATAACAGCATAACTACTGATATTCAAGCAATATTTCATTGTGCATGCAAGGTCGCGTAAATCTGTGCAATAGCACAAGTTGCATGACACCGCGTAGGTTCTCCCTGGGTCGCATTCGCTCCCCACATGCGGTAATCGCGGTATATCTGATATAGAGCGGGTCTCTAGTTGTGATATTTCGTAATCACTTATACGATCTAAAAATATAATTTGTTTGTTTTAAAATGTTTGCTAACAAATAATTACTGAGACAGTTGGGATGTCAATAGATAAAGTATTTTGTCAATTAGTTACATAGTTTCTTTAAAAATCCATTTTTAATTTAAGTATTCATTTAAGTATTTATCCTTACAACTGTCAAGAGATTGATGACAGATGATGATGATGATGGACGATGCGAAAGAGGTATCCAGAGGTAATCACAGACCGTGGCTAACCCGCCAGAACTAAAGCATGAGGGTAAGACATAATAATTTGCTTATAAATATCTATAATAATGATTGACGCATGGTTGAAACGTGGACAAGTCTAAGAAATTTTGCTGATTACTACTGTAATTTCTCTAGAAATTCAAAAACGTTGTTGATTTTTATTCAACTGCATTAAAATGGTTATGTTTTTTGAGCATATGCATGTACGTATGTCACTTTATTTAGAACACTAAGTAATATTGCGTTTGTTTTTGATAGTTTTTTTCCATATTTGGTAATTTTAGTAATACCAAGATAGAGCGGATTCCATTTTTATGATTTAAAATGTGAGTCTCATATATACGTTTTGACATCCGATACGTAAATTTCCTAAATCTAAAATAATAATAAGTTTTAAGGTAACATAACAAGTTACGTCAAGTTTCAATACGAAACTAGATTTTTTTGGCGTAACGGTAAATAGTGTTATACATGTATTTAAAACAACTAATTTTCTTTCCGAAATATGGAATAACACTTTAAGACTATTTATTAAGAGCGTTCTCTCTTGCCAAATGATAATTCTAAGCAATTATTTTTGGGTAGCGGAAATTTGTAAAAACATATAAAAATTGTAACAAGAATAAATTTTAAGAAATTCGTCGTAGCTTGATCTCTAAGAGGGTCAGGTTCAAATCCTGCCACGCAAAAAAATTTATACGTTTTCTAAATTAATATTTTTCTTTTCTACGTGTGGAATGCACACTTAAAAAGAATTAAAAATATATAAATAGAATCCCACAACACACACATATATATATANAGTATATATATATATATATATATAGAAGTGTACACTCACTTTGTAAAGACGAATGGCACTTTTTCGTGCAAGTAAACACGTGGTTGTGTCTACAGAGGCATTTACGACATCCATTTCTATACAATCTTCCTGGAACGCATTCTTCGGGAGGAACTATATTAGTGAAACTCTGAAATTTATTATAAGTTTCTCCCTCAGGAACATTTCGTCTTTTAAATTCAACTGTCTTATTTCTTTTATTTTTTAAACTCTCTATTTTCTGACGAATAGTACTATCGAGACACAGCATTTTGGTGCAAATAAGTGCGTTGTTAGGGATGCATTGGCAGGTATTACAAGACAACTTGTAAAGTTTACCAGGCACACAGCTGTCTCCTTCTTTGATTAGTTCAATATCTCCCTTTGGTAATTGGTTATCGGCTGAAATATTCAAATATTAATTAAAATGTTTTATTAGTTATAAATTATTTGAGGCCAGTCGTAGAGCAGGGGCATAAAATGTGCCTGTAAATCGACTGGTTGTGGGTTCGATCCCCACTCGAGAAGATGAAATATTTATTTACATTTATATTTTCATTTCTTCACTCTGGTGTCGAGGGGAAAGCCCGGCGTTGAGTTCCGCCACACAACACGCAATGCCTCCAGAAATTGGCGGAAAATGGGGAACGAAGTGTCTTAACATTAGGTTCCCTCTGACTACCCTGCTGTGTGCGGGATACAGCGTGAAGGTGTATAATTATAAATTAAGCTTCACGCTTTTTCCCGCACATAGCAGGATATGCAGTGGGAATGTAGTGTTTGAATGCTCAGTTTCTCATGAAACGCCTAATTTTCAAAACATTGCGTGTTGAGCACGGAAGCGCACTGTCGCTCTTTGTCTATCAAAATGGGGTAATGAAAATGACTGTTTCACCTGAGTGGCAGTCAAATTCTCAATAATAATAAGACGCTCTCCCACTGTGTTAGATAATTGCACAGAGTAGGAATTTACAAACATTTTATATTAAATACTTATGAGTTATGATGGTTTGCTAAAAGAAGTCGACATTTATCAATATTTGCCCCAAACCAAGCATTATTTTTCGATAACCCTTATATACCTAATAAGATATTATTATATAGATAATATTTGAATAAAAAACGCTCACGTACAAACAAGATTAATTCTTAAATTCTTGTTATAAATATTATTGTCGTCCAAACTAATATTTTGAAAGTAAGCCCTGCAATTATAAGACATCCATTTCCCCTCATAGTTGCATGTGCAATAGAGATCTTCATATTGATAGGTCATCAATGGTTGACATTCCCCTTTATTATTAAGTTTACCAGAATTATCTGAAAATAAAAATGTTTTTTATTAAAAAAATAAACTATTTAGATTTAAGTGAATATGCCTTTATGTAATTTACTGCATTTAGTAAGTAATTATTACTCGTTTCTCCTCATCATTATTTCTCGGGGCCCACACTTGGGCTAACTAAATATGATGCGTATCATATTTTCCCCAATTTCTCCAAAATTGGGGAACAGAAGAGCTTTTATGGGAATGGAGTGTCCTAACACTAGATTCCCAGGTTCCCTCTATCTACCCTTATTTGCGGGACTGCGTGAAGCTAAAAAACATTAAGATTTCGACTCACCGAGCGTTTGATTCTGACATTCTGTAGACTGACACTTAAATATGCCTTCTATATTGCACACGCATTTGTGACACGGTCCCTTAGCAATTTGTGACGGCACACACGACTTTTTCACATTTACTTTTAACCAAAAAAAAATTATTCAACTATGTAATATATTTTTTTAAATATAGGACATTGGTAAGATTACGACGACAAATTTCATTCGGAGTCGGAGTACGGCGTCTGACTGTAAAGGCGATGAGTTCGCTCTTTCTCAGCTCGAGGGAAAAATTATATTTATTTATATATAAATGTAATTTTTTATAAAATAATAAAAAATTTTATTCATTATTATCAAATATATTTTATTCTTGGTTACATTTTTTTAAAATGTACTGTAATGTATAGAGGCCAGTCGTGGCGCAGCGGCACGAGGTGTGACTGTAAAACCGACTGGTTGTGGATTCAATCCCCACTCGAGAAGATGAAATATTTATTTAAATTTATATTTCCATTTCTTCGTTCTGGTGTCGAGGTTAAGCGCGGCGTTGAGTTCTGCCACTCAACACGAAATGCCTCCAGAATTCGGTAGAAAGTGAGGAACGGAGTGTCTTAACGCAAGGTTCCCTCTGCCTATCCTGCTGTGTGCGGGAAACAGAGTGAAGCTGATTTAATTTGATTTTTTTACTGTTATGTATTTAATCCTACAAAAGTATCAATTGGCATTTAGGTAATACTGGCAGGAGAGAGAAGCGTCTGTCCGAAATACGGCTAGCACCGGCCGATACCGTATGCCGATGCCGTATGAGATGGGTATGTGAGAGAAAAGGAAGCCGCATAGACTGGCGCCGTTACGCGTTACGTAACGAAACGGTTTACCTTCCCATAAAAATGTATCACTTCAATCTCTTACAATAGAGGTAGTGTCGCAATCAGCGGATACCATTCAGACTATATAATGACCACATCACTAATAAAATTTCTAAGAAGTTACATTATAATAAAAAGGAATTATAATTGGGATCTTTTTTATTAATCAATTAAATAGCATACTTACTTAACAACGAATCTACGCTTAAAGAAAAAAATATAAACAACACAAATGGCGAAAGCATTTTACGCCTCACTATTTGATAGTTACAACAAAAAACAATACGAAAAAGAATTTAATTGCTAGAAATTAATTTCTAAATCCATTAAATACGGTAGATGATTTTACATTCCAACAAACGTAATAAAAGTTGTACTAATGTAAGCATTAGTAGATTTTAAGTATTTAAAGTTAATTAAGTTTTCTGACTCCAACACCCAAAACAAAATAGGATACTATGCGATAATCATTAATAGTATTGAGAATGATTTCTACTGACAATTATTTGCTGAGGAGATGATTGGTGTAGCGGAATACAGAATGATTCATGTGGAGCAATCGCTAAGAATCTAGTTTTAAGACACTCGGTTTTATACTTTTCACTTCTGTCGACTCGAGTTTTGTTAAAATTATACAAAACGGTGGCTCACTTCGAATTATACGTAAAGACTAGCGGCCTGCCCGCGGCTTTGCCCGCTTGAATTAGATGATTATTCATTTAAGAAATAGAGATATTACAAACAGCCTTAATTATAAATTTATTTATTTGGATAAGTATTCACGATATTCTTTGTAAAACAACTTATTAGCTCCTGTATAGTTTTTAAATTAGTAACATATTTTAAGTAAATATATAATTGGTATACAGAATATACATAGAAAGCACGTTTTTAGGCATTTTTATATAATCTATGAAATAATCAATATTTTCGGTCAAGTTCAAGTCGTACTCATGACCCGAGAGTTTCGTACCAGTTTCAAGAATGGAGATACACCAAAAGAATAACTTATTAAAGTCGTCATTTTGTATCAAATTAAGTACAGATTAAAATTTTTACCTAATAGTTTTTTTCTGTGACACAAATACAAAAAGTTGTCAATTTGTGAAAAATAATTTTGGAATTTTCCTTTATACGTGCCGTAAGTTTTAACTTCTTAACAAATTTCGTAATTGTGTATCAACGGGAAGTATATAGTTTTGATAAAAAAAGCGACAAATAACGATGCATAAAGTATATCGTCATTTGATTGCGATGATTTAGAAGATAGATTTTTTTGTGCTCTAAGGGAATATAGACTTGAACATTGAGGTATCTAACCTTTAAGCGATCTTGTACAAAATACTCTTGACAGACAGACAAACAACAAAGTTATCTTAAAAGGATTTTGAGGTGTTTTTGTACCCTAAAATACCCTTGGCACATACATACATGCAACATACAGGTGCAATAGTGCAGTGCCGTTACGTGTCGCTGGTAAGTTATGAAATAATACTGCGGGATATTTTTATTAACAGTGTCATTTTTTTTAACAGAGCAGTTTTTTCTTGAGAGATTTTTTTTTTAGTTTGCTCCCATAAGTTATTTTTTTATACGTTTATAAAAAAAATATTAATAACATAAACGAACGAACAGACTGAAGAACCTATTCAAAACATTTCTTTGAATATTAAATCATTTTTTATCACTGTGTTAAATAATTACGAATTAAGCTAGACTGTAACGAAGGTAATTTTCACCAACAATTCAATTTAGTTTACTTTGTAGTTAGTACTTTGAACAATTGTACTTTAAAAATACGTAAATTATCAACAGTCTAAGAAATAAGACGTTTCTAAAGTCATTCTTTTGCCCAGAATCTTACCAGCGCGATTCAAAAAACGACGTTTTATGCACAGCGCCATCTATTGGACTTACAATTGAACTGTAACCATTCGAACATTGTTAGAAAAATACTACTGTTTATGTTAAATTTATTATAAGTATAAATTAAACTTACACAACGTAATTAACGTTTAACAAATAATAACTTAATAATATGTTTTATGCGTTATCAACATTCATTACCATATGTAGTAAATAGATATCGTTGCGTATGTTTCTATTTTTTTTCAAATATAAATATCTTAAAAACTTTAAGTACATTATTTTTTGATAGAGTGTAGCGGTAACCTTTCCAAACTATAAAAAATATATTTTTTATGCAAAGCGCCATATATTTAGATGCGCCATCTATTTAGATGCGCCATCTATTTAGATGCGCCATCTATTTAGATGCGCCATCTATTTAGATGCGCCATCTGTTTAGGTTTAAAATTAAGGACAGTTTAAAAATGCCTTTTTTTATGTTAAATTTCACCTAACAAAATTATATTAACCGAAAACGATGTTGTGCTAAAGTATTAAAATGATAAATATTCCTCCCGTCGTAATTAGTGTTTAACTCCACAGAACGTTTTTTGCATTATCAAAATTCGTTAGTACCTACAATTAGTTGTCAATAGATAGGGTTACTTGTATCGATTTTTTACTATCTCAAATATTAACTTCTTGAAAACTTAAATACTTATATCTTTTGATAGAGTGAAGCGATTACAATTAAATAAACACTAAAAGCTACTTTGATTTATTTGTAATTTTTATGTATAAAAGTTGCTTAAATTTATTGTGTACTTTTTACGTGATACGTGTTGACATAAACAAACAAACAGACAAAAATTCCAAAAATGTTGGAAATTGATTCTGTTAATTATCCTTAACACCCTGGCAAATTTTTTTTTAAATATTTTCAATGTACAGAAACGACTTTTCTACAGATTTATTGTAAGTATAGATAATTTTGTCTATGATTCATGCAACTTTCTTTCAAATAAAAAAATAAAGGTCGTGAAAATTTGAAATAATTGGCAACTTTAAAATTGACAAAATTGGAACTAAAAATTTATAGATATACTTAAGATGAAATATATCAATATAATATAATATATAATGTGGTAAACAGAAATAAATGAAACATCTCTTAAAATCGAAATTCTTTATTCATTTTAAAATGAAATTCACACATTAATAATGTATTATCAAATACATGGATACGTTAAAGTACAAAAACTATTTTAAGACGAAAATAATTCGCTACTTATTTATTAATTACTATGACCGTGTACGATCAAAATACTAAACCATCTTACCATGAAAAACGAATATATCATCTATATTATAAGTTCCTGTTAATTTACTTTGCAGATATCCATCTTCCTGTCACTTTCTATTTGTTTAAAAAAAAAAGACGCCATCTTTTTATCTGTTTGTCAAGTTAACATGAACTTATCAGATAGTGATGGTACAGTAACTTAATAGATAAAATAAGAAAAAAAAATAACACAAACATAGTTTAAATTAAGTATCGGTTAAAGGAATATTTCAGAATATTATTTAGGACGTCACTACAAAAAATATTTAACGGACAAAGTTAACATATTTTTATAAATCTACAAATTTATTATTACAGAATATAACAAATATTGAATTTATGACGTTATTTTAAATATAATTTTGAGTTTTTTTTATATTAGGAATACACCAAAATTGCAAAGACACTTTGAGTTATACGGAAATTTTGTTTCTTTTTGACTATCAAGAATAGTTTTTATCTCAAGCTCTCTGAAAACGCTACTTTGGAAACCATAATGGATTCTGGGAGAAATAAATTATTTAAATTTGTTTGAAAATATTACGTCTTAATGAATTAGAAACAAAAAAAAAGAAACTTTAGAAATCCAATTAGAGTTTAATAAAACACAGCTACATTTAATATAAAGTGTAATGTTATTATTAGAAAGCTAATTGGCTGATAGTTCATATTTTTCCAAATTCTAAAATTATTAGGCTTAACCTACAAATATAATAAACAAATACGAATAAAACCTAATTTAACAAATTAAGTGAACGAAAAATACTTAAAAACGCATTGTTATAAAGAAGCTATAACATTTCTTAAGACAAACTGCTGCCTGATACAATATTCTAACATATTTTCGAATTTTAGAGGGATTTTTAAGGACCAATATTAAGCGTCTTATACTTCGTTTTTAATAGTATTTTATTTAAATGGTAAGTGTAATGTCCTGGTCGCATAGACGTAATGCGCAGAACACGCTTTTTCCGTCGGCTGAACAAGCGCAGTCGTTGCAACCCCTCTTGAATTGTTCTCCGGGATTACAGCGGAAACTTGGATCGGATTCTGAAAAAATCAATTATTATACTGTCAATAATCATTGCAATTACATATATATGTAAATGTATAATATATAAAAATAAATGTAAAAGTAAAAGAAATAAACAAATATACGTATTTGTTTCAACGAAGTATTAACGTCTTATTATTTACGCTACCATCATACATATTCCTTCAACCTTTCATTCCAGTATTTAAATACCAGTATATAAAACTAACCATATTCATTCAACAACTCTAAATTGTTACACTACAATAATTTTAAATTTATTCTACGTTAACTGCATATCATAATATTTAACAAATACACAAAATTAATTGGTTAAGTTCGAGTCGGACTCGCCCACCGAAGCTTCCACAAAAATTTCAGGAGTTCCGTTTTTTTTTCCTTTTGAGGTACGGAACCCTAAAAACCGTTGTGTAAACAACATTAAAAAATATTTAATAGTATTCTCTATTGGCGAACGACTATCTTCAAAATAATGTTTGTACAGCGGATATTTGTAAAAATCTTTCCACAGAAACGCTAATAACAAAAGTGAGTTGGAACAAGCACGTAACATATCTGTAAGAATTTAGAACTAGCTCGATTACTATTCTATGGTTACACAAATTCTACAGGCTTTGTCAGTGTTCAATATGAAAAAAATCTATCTAATCTAAAACATATCATTACCTGGTAAGTTAACCTCATTCTCATCAGGGTTGTCCTCTTTGCATCGTTTTATGGTGCACGTCGCGTGGTTCCCGTCTTCCGTGCATTGGCAAGTGTTGCAGCCCTGCTTGAACACGCTACCGGGCACGCAGTCTGCCTTCACTTGGGTTGCCACTTCTATAATTAGATAATTTTAAATAGAAGAAATAAAGAAGGCAAAATAAATAATAAATTTCGACATTCAAAATTTTGAGGCCAGTCGTGGTGCAGCGGCATGAAGTGTGACTGTAAAATCGACTGGTTGTGGGTTCGGTCCCCACTCAAGGAGATGAAATATTTACTTAAATTTATATTTCCATTTCTTCGCTCTGGTGTTGAGGCTAAGCGCGGCGTTGAGTTCTGCCACTCAACACGCAATGCCTCCAGAATTCGGCAGAAAGTGGGGAACGGAGTGTCTTAACACTAGGTTCCCTCTGCCTATCCTGCTGTGTGTGGGATACAGCGTGAAGCTGACATTCAAAATTTTCGTGACACAGTTAAATAACTTTGTCATGAAAATGATAGTTGAGGGTTCAAGTAATTAAATTATCAATATTTTTTTATTACAAGGATCTCAACTTGAATACTACAACGAATGTAACTTAACTCAAAAATTTGCAAGCTGCATCAATAAAAAAAGTAAAGTAAGGTTACATTATTTTTAACATTTTTAAAGTGTTGACATATTAGGAAAGAAAAATACTTATTTAGAAAACGTAGAAAACGTATACGAGTACCGCTACGTTCAAATTTTTACACGTTTTCTAAACAGGTTACATAAATTGGATTTTTTTTTTAATTTAAGCCAGAACAAGCTTTGTTCTGATAAATTTTAGGCATAAATAAAAGCAGCAAAAAATGTTAAATTATATCTGTTGATGTTTACGTTATATTTAGTAGCTACCTACAAAATATTTTTTTAGCATACCTCGCTTAGCTCTAGCACCGTTATTGCCGTTACTGTTCAACTCGGCGCAGTTGATGCGCGTACAAGAGTAATCCTGCCCTTCGTTGTTGCACAGACACTTGTTGCAGTCCATCCTGAACTCCTGTCCCGGCTGGCAGGCCTTCCGCGTCCCCTACTGGACATCACATGCGTTATATCTACGTTGTGTGCGTGTTTTTCATCATTTTTGATTGTATCAATTAAAAAAAAACGCTATTAGAAAATGTTTTTTTTTAGTGGACATAAATAATCTGTTTTCAATAATTAATTAGGTATTATTATAAAAATATCATATTTTACCAGCGGTTTCGCGTGTAAGGTCAAACTTGAACCAGTATGATTAATTTATGTATGACAAGACACATTCTAAGTGCCCGAAGTAGCTCTGACTGGTGGTACAGATTTAACATAGTATAGTCTTCCTCAATAGACGGACAAGCCAACACAAAAATGTTTTTATAAATTCAAATCAGTATATGCTGAGATAAGTGCGTTTAACCAAATAAACTCTTCACATTTATAACATAAGTATAGATTTAAGCTATTTTAGATTTCATTCCATTTTTACAGATATCGTTTTAAAAAAATATATCACAATTTCAATACCTGCGATGTTGCTCGCACTTTTCGGAGTAGTGATGCAACCTGTTAAAAATTTAAAGATAAAAGATATAGTATCCATACGTACTACAAATCAAAATTTTAGGTTAGGCCGCTTCTGTAAAAATATTTATTTACTACACATAAAATAAAACATTATAGAATTAATTGCCATCACCAAATAAGTAAAAAAAGAAGAAGAAGTTGTTAACACAGTATTAATGATACTGCAGGAAGGTAACATTAAAATGAGGATTCCCCGGAGGGCAAGAATAAGCTAATAAGCCGCTAGAGATAAAGTATAAAGACAAAAATAAAACCAGGACAAAACCAAAAAAAAGAAGAAGAATCCCAAAAAAATAGATAACCTAGGAAGGACTGGAATTAAGAGACCACTTCAAGAAGTAAATAAAATTGAACCAGTGACCACCACCGAATAACACAGACAAGAACACACCTTCCCATCGTCTTCAGGTACGCAAGCCCTACGAGTACAAGAGAATGACATCCCGTCTACGGAGCATCGACACATGTTACAGTCCACTTCGAAGACCTCGTCTGGTCTACATTTACGCTTTATTTCCTGGAGGCTCTGTATTTTTAATTATATATATAATGTTTAAAAGTATTTATAAAAAAATTTTTTGGTGGAAAATTTTACAAGGAACAGCAATTTAAGCAAAATTGACATTGATTTATTTTTAATCTCTTATTTGACGACGCAACGTTAAATATATCAGATTAGTTTGTTCAATAAAAAATGATTAAACTAATTGTTTCAAAGCAATCACAAATACAAATGATTAAAAGTTTATTGTAATAATATATTTATACATTTTTTTTATTGAAAAACAGCTTGAAGTATAAGCAGATTCGTCAACCGTTCACCCATGTACATCAATTCTACCTCTGTTTTATCTTCATTCTCTTCAGGTAATTCCCCAACACAAACTCGTCTCGTACAAAAATAACTGGTGCCGTCCTCGTTACACCAACAAGTGTTACAATCTTTGATGAACATTCTATTAGCGGCGCATACTACCGACTTATCGCCTAGAGCTGTCCTTAACACCTATAAGAAAGTGAGACGTGACAAAAAACACCAAGGAACAATGAAATCCACAATTATGAGTGTAGATGAGAAGGACGTGGGTTCGATTCTCTTTGGGAGGAATGATACGTTGTCATTTTCTCGCTCTTTAAAGAAGATAAAGCACGGTGTTGTGTTGATATTATAATATAAATTTAAAATTTTCATTGAATATGGAATTATCTGTGATAAAACTAACCTAACTAAAATTGTATTAGTAATTTAAAATTAAAAAGAAAATAAAAGAGTTATTGGGGTGTATATTTTAATATAAAAATAAAAACAGATTTTTAATTAATCATGTCAAGTGTCACGCTCGAGTCCTTTATGGTATTATATGCTTTAGGTCCTGTAACAAAGAATTCATTATTATACATTATTACCTTATTATAGAGATGCATTTTTTTTTCTTTTTATTCAGGCGTAAGCCTTGAATAAAAAGAAAAAAAAAGAAAAAAAAGAAAAAGATTAAAAATTTTTATTGTAAAATAAAGATTTTTCATGTCAATTTCTTATCTATAACAAATTCACAATATCGTTAAAACACGAGTAGTCAGTGTCAGTAAACGTAGCGGTTGTGATTTCGATTCTTACTCGCGGAATAATTTATTTTCATTTTCTCGTTCTAGTAACAAGACAAAGCGCGGCATGGATTTTTATAATAATAATAATAAAAATAATAATATTTATTAAATTAAAATTTTCGTACATAACAATAACTTAAATCGGTAATAACTGCATTAGTATTAAACTGTGTTGCAGCTATTAAGATTTTCGCTACTCAGCATGCAATGGAAATTAGGTAGAAAGTAGGGAACACACTAGGTTCCCCTAAGCCTACTCTGCCAAATTCAGAATGCAACATGGAATTTAAAAAAATATAAAAAGTTAAACCAACTAACATTTCGTAGAATAGAATATGTTGAATAGTACTTACCTTGATTTCCTTAAATATTTCAACATCGTCAGGCAAAGGGCAAGGCTTGTTAGTGCAGGAGAAGTCCGTGCCGTCGACGGTACATAGACAAGTGTTACATCCGATACGAAATGTCCGACGAGGTTTGCACACTTGTTCCATATCCTATGAACAAAAAAATACATATACATTAAAAAATTAATTAATCAAAATCAGCTTCACGCTGTATCCCACACGGTAAACAGAGGGAACCTAGTGTTAAGACATTCAACGACCTGCTGCGTGCGGTGTTGAGTGGCGGAATTCAATGCTGCGCTTTGCCTCGACACCAGAGCGAAGAACATATACATATACATTACTTTTAAAATAAACGTACCTTTAGGGAATGTTAAAATATTAGGGGTTTGTTTCGTTGAATGTACTTAGTCCCTGTGTCTCTGAGAGGGACTAATTAATAACTTTTGTTAAATTAAAAAAAAAGAGCTTCACGCTGTAGCCCGCACTTTCGAGTTCCCCACTTTCGAGGCATTGCGTGTTGAGTGGCGGAACTCAACGCTGGACTTTTGCCTCAGCGCCAGAGCAAAGAAATAAAAATATTAAGAAATAATAATTCTTTTCTTCGAGAGGGGACCGAACCCATAACCGTCGCTTTACAGTCACACCCTTGCGCCCCTGGACCTCGACGGCCTCAAATAATTAAGAATTGCTTACGAGCTAAGGAAAGACTGCAGGTACCGGCGTTCACAATCTCAATGCTTAACGTGACGTCTATAGTCAATAGCAGTGCTTGATAAACAAATTATCCAACACAAAAAACAACCATATTCAAGTAAACAAATTCTTGAGCTTTATAACATTATTAGTATAAATAAAAATCGAATAATTTCTTACCTTAGTATCTTTTTCAATGAAAACTTCAACATCCTCATTTATATCAGCACTAAAGTCGGCATCGTCCGAACACTCATTTAAGGTGCAACTATAGCTTTGGCCATCTGAAGCGCATTTGCATGAATTGCACTCAACTTTGTATATTGTATTTGGTTTACAAACACGTGATCGTTTTATTCTATTATGGGAATATATCTTTTCCTAAAAAAAATCATTTTTTTAATTATTTGTTATAAAAATATATATATTGCAATCTATTATTTAACATTCTTTATTTATTTCAATTGTTATTAGTTCAAGTATATGTTTTAAATATTTTATTAATAAATCATTAGTAATTTAGCTTAGTAGCTTCACGTTTTTTTTCGTAGATCTGAGTAGGCAGAGGGAACCTAGTGCTTTTACTGGTATAATTTTTTTTAATATTTATCAATAGTATATTGAAGCTGAGCTGATATTCTTCAAACCACTAGAACGATTTTTATCAAACAACTAAAGAGCTAAGAACCACCAGGAGGAAACAGGCCTGAGAATGAAAAACACCATTTTGAAATCGGTCCTCTCCTTTGAGAGCAACGATGCTACTGACACACATACGCAGACGTCGATATCAAACTTGTAACATCCCACTTTTTTCGTGCGGACTTAAAAACATTGGAGAACATTGACCATACATAATCAATGAAATCTAAAATGTGATATAGCAATTTTCAAATAAATATTTTTAAATATGTACTTACCTTTTAAAGAACTTTTGTGCATTCCATAACCAATGTGCTTGAGGTTAAATCACATAAATATGAGGTGCGATCATCCCGAAACCAAATTGAAAAAAATACATTCTTTTTAAATGTTCGTCTTAAATGATAAATTGAAATATGGTTATTGTATAAAAAAATGTTAGTTTTACAAATTAGGATAAGTTTAATAATGTCCATTTCAAGTATACAACATTAATAAATAGAAAGTATTCTTACAATATTATTAATTTCTAGCTATTACCGGTAGCCGTGATGAAATGAATGTGAATTGTGTATAGATAAATTTATCAATAGGTACACTGGATTACATCACAACGATTACTGTAATGTATCCTACATGATAAAAAAATAAAAACACGCTTTTCAAATTATATGACCCTAAACAGGATCGGTGTACTAGTAGTTTCTAAAGATTCCACTAATCAGGCCCTGCCTCCATCATCAAAACAACTACACTAGGTGCTATAGAATGTGCCCGGAGCTATAAATAGTATGAGCTATAAACTCGAATGGTTCTCTAATAACCTCTGAACAATTTCAATATTCAGATCCTGGTTGGTGTGACGATGGCGGCTAGCCATGGAGCCATCTTCATCATCACACCAGCACGTTGATACCACAATATTGTATTGTCACCTAACCTACGTATAACTGCCAAGTATAAGAGGATACAATTATTTCAAATAGCCTAAATTCCCGATTCTTAGATATTACAATATAGTTACAAGTGGACCTAATAAAAGCGTGTTAAAAAACCTGGTCTGCTAAGTAAGAAACTACGATAAAGTACCTGCTACTGTATAGATGTTGTGCAATATAGTTGATGAACTTATTATCTTTTATGTACCTGAACTCTTAAGTGCAAAAGTTTAGGTGACTCTTGTGTTAATGGAGCTAAAAACTCTTTATTAACACATCTTCTTGATTATATCATTTATTATTCATTATTATCGTTGTATTTTATATGAAAGTATTTATATTATGGTCTAGTAGAAGTTTTATTATCATCAAAGACTTACCGGTTTTGGAGCATCGTCGTCACCATTGTCAGGATTAAAATCGGTCACTGTAAGAAAATAAAATAAATATTTTAAATTTTGAGTAAAGAAAACCTGACACGCTGTATCCTGCATATAGCAGGATACAGAGTGAAGCTAAAAAACAGACATGTTAGTTGCTTATCGTGATTTTTGGCGGTGGATTATGTGACGAAGATTTCATATTTTACAATTAATTCGTTTAAAAATTACTGACTGTGAACGCAATAGCTGTGAGTTCGAACCTCACTGGTGAATGAATTATTTTCCTTCCTTGGTTCGCACAAAACAAAATGCGGCTTTGAGTTCCGTCACACAATATGCAATGTTTTCAATTCGGATGGGAAGTTTAGTTCTCACCAAAACGGAGTATCTTGGTTTGGCCCTAGGTTCTCTCTATCTTTTCTTCCTATGCAGTATAAAAAATGATTATGATGCATGAAGCGGAAAAAAATAACTTACCAGGATATAATCCACAGCCTATCCTCGTACAAGCCGCACGTCCAGTAGGTGGGCAATAACAAGTGTTACAGTCAAGTTTCCACGACGTGCCTGGAGCGCACAACATCTCGGGCTCTATAACAAAATATTCAATTTGTAACACAAAGTTTTAATTGCTTGTTTTAATTAAAATTGTGTATTAAGGGTTACTTTCTTTTTGCTAGCAAAGGTGTGTTTGTTATAAGTTTGATTTGCCTTACTTTGTATCCCGCACATAGCAGTGTAATCAGAGGGAACATGGGGACTTAGTGCCTCACTAGTACATATCAATAAGTTCCCCGTTCCCAAAAAAATCTTTTTCTGTACTTCGAAACGTAGGTAGGAGGTAATAAAGCCTTCGATAAATGTACTATCTAACACAAAAACAGTTTTTCAATTTGAATCAATAGTTCTTGAGACTAATCTAATACCTCTCTAAGGCGCTCAACTTAACAAGCTTTCAGCTTAATAATATTAGTGGTGAGCTTATTTGCTCGCTCGTTCAATTTATATCAATTTTGTTCCCCATTTTTATGAAAACTAGTCAATATAGAGAATAGAGAGAAGAAGAAGCAAAATGTTACTATTTCCTAAAAATAATGCATAAAAAATATATTAAGAGTGAGGCCAGTGGTGGCGCAGTGGCACGAGGTGTGACTGTAAAACCGACTGGTTGTGGGTTCGATCCCCACTCGAGGAGATGAAATATTTACTTAAAATTTATATTTCCATTTTCTTCGCTCTGGTGTCGAGGTTAAGCGCGGCGTTGAGTTCTGCCACTCAACACGCAATGCCTTCAGAAATCGGCAGAAAGTGGGGAACGGAGTGTCTTAACACTAGGTTCCCTCTGCCTACCCTGCTGTGTGCGGGATACAGCGTGAAGCTGATTTAATTTATTTTTATTTTAATCCTTATCTACACTCCTCAAGTAATGTATGCCAACATTTCACACTTTGTGCCCCTGCGCCCCAAAAGAAGATTAAAAGAAGATTTCCCAAAAATCGGAAAAATACGGGATTTTACGTTTTTTTCCGTATTATAATAGTTTCAGATATATGTTATACATACCATCCTCTTGTCCAGGACACGCCATGTCAGTGCACATAGGCATCCCGTCGTCCGAGCAACTACAGTTATTGCATTGGCTCTGCCATTCTGTACCTGCTTTACATTCTTTGCCTGAACGAAATTGAAATTTATAATGAGTATATAATATAAATAATAAATTAAAATATATTATAAAAGTCGTTTGGCGCTCCGTTCTCTCTGACTACCCCGCTAGGGATAAAGCGTGAAGCTAGTGTAGTTTAGTTTAGTTTTATAAAAGTCATATACAGAGCCAGTCGTAGCGCAGGAGTTAAATCGTACGACAATTAACTCAACAGGTCGTGGGTTTGATCCACACGTGGAATTAAAATATTCAGTACTTTAATTTCTCTTTGGTAATTATTCTCAATCGAGAGAGAGAGAGAGAGAGAGGACGAATTATTTTCATTTACCCCGCTCTGGTACCATACGAGAAATTGGCGCTTAAAATAGATTTATATTATCATTATATTATCGTTTTATTAAAAATGCAATTGACGCAAAAATCTATTCTAAATACTCTCCACTAACCGAGTAGAATCTGGAACCAACCATTTGAAATATCACTTTTAGATGCGCATTCCATTGCAGTACAGCTGCTCCCCAGACCGCTCTCGAGGCATATGCATATATTGCAGTCTCTACGGAACTCTGTCAGTGGCCTACAAACCATTGGCTCACCTAAAATATATAAATTAGAATAATATAATTTTGCCCTAGTCATCTAATAAAAAAATTAATGATAACGTGAAACGCGATGAAAACGCAGCAACGGCGCAGTAGGACAGCGTTACTATAAACGGGATGATTGTAGGTTCGATCACCTTTCGTTTTCTTCGTTCAAATAGACGAGAACTGCGGCGTTTCGTTCCACCACTCAACACTGAACGTCTCGTAAATAAGGTGGTAAATGTCTTTGTCATAACAATAAGTTAATGGTTCTCTTTGCATATGTCGTTGGATTAAGCCGTTATTGCCACTTTATTAACAATATCTTACTTACTCTTTGTCTCATCTCTACAACTGCCTAATGTCACACACTCTGGCTGGCCGTCCTCAGAACACCGACATCTATGGCATAAGCTCTCCCACTCGCTGCCGGCGAGGCACTCTGGCTTTTTACTATCAACATTACTTTCAGCTTCTGTTAAATATGAAAAATACGTAATAATTCATTATTAATTAGTTTTTATTAATATTGATCAATTAGTCGATAAAGTACTAAAAGCTTGAATAAACGTATATTTTAATCAATCGAATGTATTAAAAAGTTCCTATCAGAGCGAGACAATTAAAATAATTTATTCCCCCGAGTGGGAATCGAATCAAAACCGTCGTGTTGACAGTGCCGCTGCACCACGTCGGTCTCGGACGGGATACAAATGTATATTTTGTTTTATTTCTATTAATATTCCTCTTTTTCAAAAGTATTTTTTTAATTAATTGTTACGCGTCATTATTTGGAATCTACGTAAATGTACGTAATGTAGTTGAAAGTCCGGATAATCAAGCAAAGTTAATACTGCTACTATATAATACCCAAGCGAAGTTGTTATATTTTTGGTACAAATTATTACAAAAAAAAGAATATTTTTAATTTACCTTTTTCTGTGTTATCTGTGTGGCAATCATTGTCCGTTCCACGAGAGCACCTTAACGCTGAAAGATAAAAAATATATATAATATATAAAATCTTTCTTTAACATAATTATGTTAAAAAGTTGTCACATAGATTTTTTGTAGTAAAGTGAAATCAAGAATATCATGTATGAATAACAGTAAGCTATAATAAGCATACAAAAAAGAAATAGTTGTCCTCCCAAGAGATTTTTTATCATTTCAGACCCACATATAAGAAGCTCATAAAGCTTCCATATATAAAAAAAGAAATAGTCACAGAAGATTTATTCAAAAGTGATTTTATGCCGTTTTTATAGATAATGGTACAGAACACTTCGTGCACGAGTCCGTCTCGCACTATATCAATTAATTAATTAGCTTCACGCTGTATCCCGCACACAGCAGGGTAGGCAGAAGGAACCTAGTGTTAAGACACTCCGTTCCCCACATTCTGCCGAATTCTGGAGGCATTGCGTGTTGAGTGGCAGAACTCAACGCCGCGCTTAACCTCGACACCAGAGCGAAGAAATGGAAATATAAATTTAAGTAAATATTTCATCTCCTCGAGTGGGGATCGAA
>JAAIXJ010001798.1:405754-457802 GCA_013403705.1 Heliconius hermathena
TGAATATTAACTTTTAATAAAATTAATTAATAATAATATATACAAATACTACACTATATTCTATTTTCAAATTTACTTAAAACTAAAGTTAATATTTATATTTATTATAATTCATCCGCACGCAGCGCATTCGCAAGATAAACTTGTTTCGAGTTTTTTTGCTGTGCGTGACGTAGCCTGCTTGCTAGCTACGAGTAAAGAGTCGGCTACTATCGCTTGCGACGTTCACTTGTTTTAATATTGTACTCATTGCTTGTTTTCAATTTTAAGCCTTATCTTCTTGCTAATACGTATCTGTTTCGCTTATCTGTTTCTTTTACTATTTCTTTAAATTTCTTTATTTCCTTCTGTGAGTGTGTAAAATTATTCTCTTGTGTATCTTCTTAAAGTGTAAATAAATTTGGACAATTATTCCACAAAATTTTGGAAATTTAATTTCACTCCATAATTGAAAATATAGAATATTATTAAATAGCGTAGTTCACAAAAACCGCTATAAATTCAACTACTTCTACTAAATATAGTTATCTAGGTGATCGACAGATATTTGAAACCAATTTAAATTTTATTAACTGTTTATAATTATTTATAGGCCATCTTGGCGCAGACACAAGGATATGACTATAACGCGACTGTTGTGGGTTCGATCCCCACTCGGGGGAATGTATTATAATTAATTAAATATTTCATTTCATTGCTCTGGCACCAAACCAAAAGCCCGGCGTTGAGTTCCGTCTGAGAAAACATCTGCAGAAAATGGGGAACGGAGTGCAAGACACTCTTCAGGTTTTTGGTTTGGTGCCAGAGCAAAGAAACGAAAATATTAAATAAATAATAATTTATTTCCCCGAGTGGGGATCGAACCCACTACACTAGGTTCTCTCTGCCAACCCTGCCACGTGTGGGATACAGCGTAAAGCTGTTTCTCAATTTCAGTTAAATAGTTACCAATGTATTTTTCTCCATCCAGTATCTGCCGAAAGTCACGTGACGTTTAGTGGACGAGCCGATCCTTAAATTGCCCTTTAGCCTCGCAATTATTGCAGTTCTATTAATAGCCACAACAATTGACTCAATAATTACACGACGACTAAGATAGCTTTGTCGGCGGGAATGTCGAAAAAATCGCACTAAACATTACTAGCAGTCCAATTTAAAGTTATGGAGTTGTTGCTTTAAAAGGTTGAAATATTGTCTTTTGTTTAAAATATCAATAAAAGCTTGTAGATACCAAAGTTTTTTTTTATTTGAGCAAAGAGAGCATAGTATTGACGGACTGTATCCCGCACATAGCAGGGCAGGCAGAGTGTTATTTAGGACCAAGTGTTAAGACACTACATTTCCCATTGCGTGTTGAATGGCGATTATCAACGCCGCGTTTTGCCTCGACACTTGGGCGAAGAAATGAAAATATATATAATTATTAATAAATAAATATATATAAGTATTAAGAAAATATATAATTATTAAATATTTAATTTCTTCAAGTGAAACACGACAGGTTGTAGGTTCAATTCTTTTCCTCAATGAAAGAAAAGTGAAATAATCGACCCCTCAACCTGTCGCGTTTCCAATGACTCTGCTCCTGTACTCCTGAGGCACGGATTCCTTATAATTTGCCAAATAGTCGTATATATTTCATAAACATGGTCACCTAATTACGAGTACGTATTATACCTAATATAATCGGGTTCAAAGAATTATAACCGGCGTCGTTATCGAGAGCGTGTGTGCATTTCATAGTAAATAACTGTTCCGTCGGATCCAGCGTGAGTCTGACCCTTGATAACTTTAGATATAAGCTCATTAACAAATTAACTTCGAAGTTCGATAATGAATTTTAAAGGAAAACTTTTTATTTTTAAACTTTAATTAAGCAACTGTAGCATATTTAGATAAAAAAAAATCCGTCGGGCTCGGGCTTTGTAAGTTTTTTTGCGTACTTTTTTTTTCAATTTTATTATTTGTTATTATTTTATCATTTAATAAAGTGATGTAAAGAATTTTATAACTATACCTACTAGAAACCTGATTCGGGTTTGCACGTGGTGACGGAAAAAGTATTTAGTATTTTTTCCAGCTTCTGGCATACAGCTGCTGCTGCTTACTCTAAGCAGAACTATCGTTTTGCACTTACCGCGTGAATTTAAGACATTGTGTGTCATCATGTCATGCCTCCAAAATTGGGGTAAAGTGGAGAACGGAAGTGTCTTGATGGGAACAAAGTGTCTTAACACTAAGTTCCCACGTTCCCTCAGCCTACCCTGATATATGTGGATACAGCGTGATGCTGAAAAAATATATATCGTGTGTCGTGGAGCAACGGCATAGCGCCTGACTGTTAACGCAGTAGTTCTGGGTTCGATGGCTATGACATACCCGGAGAAAGGAATAATTTTTATAAATATATTTTATAAATATATTATAATAGAGCGGTAGAATCCAATGCGGCGATCTTATTGGTAATACATCGAATTGATGAAACTAACTCGAACAAGAATAGAACACACATCCATCGCCTATAGGCGGCCTTTAGGCCTACCTACACAGACACTTAGTTACCATCCGCGACTCAATGGCGTCACATCATAACTTGTGCCAATCAAAAGTCAAACTCAGAAAAAAATCGTCTACGAATTCCATTACGAAAGCTATGTAACTAATAAAACAATTCTTAGACGCGGACTGCCAATTGTCGGCAATATTTTAACAAATTGGTGGCGAGACTTCCGTCGCCGATCTATTTACGACTCACAAGTATGTAGATAGTTAATAAAATCAAATCAATTCAAATAAATCAGCTTCACGCTGTATAGGTACAGGGTAGGCAGAGTCAACCTAGTGTTAAGACACTCCGTTCCCTCCCTACTTTCCTCCGAATTCTAGAGGCACTGTATGTTGAGTGGCGGATGGCGGGTGGCACTGTATACGAGAGCGAAGAAACTAAAATATTAAATGTAAGTGAGTTTACAGCCACCCCCTGCGCCACAACTAGCCTCACTTCATTCTATTGTATTTAATGCTTTAATTATTAATTATCAAATTTTAATAAAAATAAACTAAATGTTAAATTACATCAAAACTGTAATTATGAAGTTGAATTGAAATTGAAATTCGTTAAGTATAAAAATACATAATTGAGTCCGTCGTGAAGTCGTTACATGTCAATTGAAACGTATACTAATATCTTAGTATATATCGAGAATATTACAAATATGAGAAAAAAAAGTAACCTATGTTCATCCGAAGACCCTCAAGTATCTCTATGAGTATTTTATCACAATAGAATTAGCGGTTTGGCCCTGATTGCGTAAAAGACAGACAGACAGACAGACAGAGAAACAGACAGACAGAGTTACTTTCGAATTTATAATATAGGTATGGATTATCTAGATCTTATTATTAGAGCTTTATTTTATTTGTAAATGTGTGATTTTTTAATTGTTAATTTTACTTTAGTAAAAGATTTTATAATATTTTTCTTGTATTTTTTCGTACGACTGTAAACATGATAGGTTTGGGGTTCAATTTCCACTCGAAGAAATGAAATATTATACTTGAATTTTCCCCGCTCTGGTATCTAGACAAAACGCGGCGTTGAATTCCGGCACTCAACACGCAATGCCTCGGGAATTCGGCGTGAGTTGTGGGTTCGATTTCCACTCAAGGTAATAAAAATTTTATGTCATCACACTGGTAAAAAAGACAAAGTTGTTGAGTTCCACTACACACATACCAATATCTCTAAAGTGGGATGAAAAGTGTATTAACACTAGAATCCCCTTGACTACCCTGCAATATATAGAATACAGCTTGAAGCAAAAAAAGTGGATTTTCACTCAAGAATTGTTAACAACGTCATTGACTAAAATATACGAAAATGTTCCTGAAAGCACTGCACGCTGTGTGCGGCAAATAGCAGAGTAAGCAAAAGCAACTCAAAGTTGAGGCACTCCACTCCCAACCGCCAAATTTTTAAAACATTGCGCACAGAACTCAACTTTCTTAGCAGAGATAAGAAAAAAAATAAATTCATTCCCCCAAATAAAATCGAAGACCCAACCGTCGTGACCAGGTGTGCCGCTGCGCCGCGACAATTTCAACTGTTATAACATACTCTTAAAGAATTGAAGTGAAACATATGCAATAGGAATTAGGACGATTCTATGGAGCTTAACAACTATTTTGCACTATCCGGATATTCAATAATAGAACCCGCTACCTCTCGTTATCAGCACACCACATGCCCAGTACAATTATTACGACAAAAAAAAAGAGTATACTCGATCTCACTAACAAAAGGTTAATAGACCTATATTTTCTACGGCATTGACACACTGACATGTCCAGCCGATGCGTGTAATGTAATCGATGTATATAATTAATCATATCGAAGTGACCTCATTATTCATTAATTGTTATAGGAATTGCTAATATTGTTGATGTATGATGTCATTAAAATAATTTATGCTTTCTAGGTATAACTTTGTTTACCGCTTAAGCCATACCATACACACGCAGGCGCTGTTTTGTTTGATATAGATTACAGATTATAAAATGTTCCTAGAATGGAATATTATTAGTATTTCCAATATATTGTTGTGTCAAAAAGAACATTTCGTCTACTCTATATCAGCTTTTAATATAGATAATTTTCGTGTTATTCTTTAAAGTATTTGTAAGGTACCAATTGTAATAAAAAAAAAGCCCGAGACAGTGTAGAAAATGTAAAACCAACCTGACACCTACCAAAAATGAAAAAATTGTCAAAAAATATATATTGTTATTTATTGTATATTATTTATTTAGGAGTCCCTTGACATTTTTGTTTCGATTTTACTTACTGTTAAGGACTGTATTTTTTACCATACAATTTAGAAGATATCACAACTGATCTTTTTAAGTTTCATGCGGATGTAACAGAATATTCAGAGGAAACTTAGTGTTAAGACACTTGGTTCCTTAGTTTTTCGAATTTTCAAGACATTGAGTATTGAGTAACAGATCTCTACCCTAGCAAACTCTCTCTCTCTCTCTTTTTAGCAAACTAAAAAAAAACGTAGTTCCTGAGATCACGTTCAACCACACAAAATCGTCAACATTATAATACTAGTATAGAACTAAACATCTAAAGGTAAAAGAAGTATTTTAGCTAGCATTAGGTAGGCATTTGCGTCGGTAACTAAATAGAATCAGGTAACGCGATAGCATCGCAGAGGACACGGCCGGCTATTGCCCTCAACACTGATCTCGTATTCAGCACGAACCAGATAATAGGTAGGTAGTGGGTACCACTATATAATAGGACAAACCGGAATTTAAATATTATATTATATGTTAATATAATTATCCAATATATTACAATAGAAACCACGCTGATCGATCTTAACAACGGTTCGATGCCTATTCGATTAAATAAATTATTTCATTTATCCGCTCCTCCTGCCGTCACCCAACACGCAATCTCAAATTCAGGTAAAAAGTAGAAAACGCAGTCTTGACGCTGGGTTTCCCCTGCGTGCAGGTATTCCCAGTGCACTCAACGAATATATTCCGTAAAGTTATACCTTGAATATAAATTTGTTTATTCAATTAAATATTCATATTTTAAATAACATTTTTGGTTACCTTTATATAAATGCATCATTGAGTCTGAAGTCTCAATATGAAACAAGTATAATATAGGAGATTAAAGTCAAGTATTTTTATAAGCTGTAGAAATAAAAAGAGAAAAAATTAAAGATTGACAAAAAAAAGAAAAAATAGGAAAAAAAATTAACATAACAAAAATACTTGTATTATATATTAATAGAATGTAAATGCTTATATTTTCATAAGTATTGTTGTGTATTTTTTTGTAAAAAAAAATAAAACCAAACAACTGTACAAAACCAATAGTTGGTTGTTAAATAAAAACTCCCATGTTTACCCTAAGTATGACAAATAAGTGATTCAAAACGGACTTCGATACATTACCGTAAAAGCTGTATCGCTTTGTTTATACGATGACATTACATAAGTATAAACAATGACGAACATTTTTATATTGTCACTATTTTAGTTATATGTATTTTGATAAAATTAATACTGTGAGACGAAGTGGAGTGCTTGCTTAATATAATACCAACTTCTGATAATTTTGAAAATCAATATATTCTTCATTCAAAATTCAAATATGGGGGCTTTCTTCTTGCTGTAAAAGCGTTTATAGTTACGGTTGTGGGTTCGATTCTACTCGGTGGATTTAATTAATTTCATTTCTATCAAACTGGTATTATATGGTATGGTATTTTACCCGGTAGCGACGAACGCCGGGTTAAAACCATCCAAAAAACAAAAAAAAAGGTAAATAGAAAATAGAAATAAAAAGATAAATGAATAAATAAACAATTTTCGTTGAAACTATAATTATATCTCTATAAAATCAACAAGTGACTAATTTTGAGACCAGTCGTGGTGCAGAGACAGAAGCGTGCAACTATAAACGCTCCAGGTTATGGCTTCGATTCCCAGGCGAGGAAATGAAATAATCATTTCATCGCTCTGGATGTTGCCTCCATAATTTGGTTGAAAGTGGGGAAAGAAAGTGTCCCACTAGGTTATGAGGTTCCCTCTGCCTATCAACAAACTGTAAAAAACTGTGCTAAAACTGTAAAAAAAGCAAAGCACAACCAAAAAATACATATTAGGTTTTTTTTGGTATCATCTCGCATAATATCCTTTTAACCTGAGGTGAAGTTACAAACCAATTCGCCGGTACAAATAACGGTACAGGCGACATCGATTCACACCGGTTTGCTTTTGCTTTTATCTTGTTTTTTCCTTATCTTAATATATTCGAGCACTAATAAATTATTTATTATTGTATGTACTCGTATTTATATATTTTATATGTGTAATCTATGTGTAGGCAGTCATGGCACAGTGGAGCAGCAACTGACTGTAAACGCAATTGTAGTGGATTCTATCTCCATATGGAAGTTAATTATTATTTTCATTTTCCCGCTCTGGTATGGAAAACGCAGCGTTGACCACTCAACACGCAATATCTAGAACATTGCGTGGAAAGTGGGGAACAGAGTGTCTTAACTCTAAGTCTAGGTTATAAAATAAATATACTTATTCATAAATTACGAAATTAAATGTGATTATTTTTATATGCACATATAAATAAGGTGATAATAAATCTATATAGGATTTCCAAAAACCTCTTTTGTTACTTAAAAAGCACAAAACAACAAACACAGCCGAAAGTATGCAGCATAAATCGCTGAAATTTTCAATTTTAGGTTCCCAAGGGAATACAGGAGAGCACTAAGAGAGAAAAGATAAAATTGACGTTTTAAGAAAGCGGTTAAGAGCGTTTCGTACTCGTGCAGGAAGGGTTTTGTACCATTATCTATAAAAACGGCAAAAAAATACGTCTCTTGTATAGGAGCCCCCTTAAATGTTTATTTTATTCTGATTTTAAAAAGTACATCATCTGCGAAAATTTCAATTGCATCACGGCTCATAAGGTACAGAAGAACCGCAGGACGGACAAAGGAGTCTTAATAAAAGGTTCCATTTTACATTTTCGGTACGGAACCCTGAAATTACTCTAAAATTATTTTACATAGTATAGTTCACGATAAGGTAATTGCAGGCATCATGTGCTCATATTATGTTTCTTAATTGAAGTGAAAGATATAACGTACAGTTAAAATTAGGACGATTAACATCGTTTTGCTAGTGCTATTTCATATAATATAAATGCATAAAATCACAAAATTATCTTTATCTATCCCGCATATTGCATAGTATGGATTTAGGGCTTAAAGAATATGAATAATTGAAACTCAATAGTTATGTTAATACCCGCACATTCGTTTATATTATCTTGTTTGGACTAAATGGATCCCTTAATGTATTCAAGCTTTCTATAGCTGTTTTGATTAACTGTTATCAAGTTAAATATTTTAAAATCTGATTGAGGTTAACATAAATTGTATTGTATGAAATTTATGTATAAAGAAAAACAATTAGGTATTAGGTAAATTTAGGTAAATCCTTTAACGCGAGATTGACCGCGTGGTTGAATGGATATAACAAAGAGTTATGTATGACACCTCACACATTCTAAGTGCCCGCGACAACTTTGTTTGCGGGTTTTTTAATCCCAAGGTAGTTCCTGAGATCAGTACGTTAAATACATCAAACTCTTCGGCTTTAGTTCCTATCAGCTTCACAGCTTCACGCTGTATCCCGCACACAGCAGGGAAAGTGCCAGAACTCAACGCCGCGCTTAACCTCTACACCAGAGCGAAGAAATAGAAATATAAATTTAAGTAAATATTTCATCTCCTCGAGTGGGAATCAAACCCACAACCAGTCGGTTTTACAGTCACACTTCGTGCCGCTGCGCCACGACTGGCGATCTATTTAGCTCCTATATAGAAGTATAAATTGCAATTACCTATTTTTTCGCTCATCTAACCTGTGTTTTTTTCAGATCACTGCTAAAAAGTCTCTGCCTACATTCATGTAGTTTTACTACTAAAAAGCATAAAAATTGTCACTTTAATTTTTAACCTAAATATTTTTTTATTCGATTTAGCATTGCATATTGACATTTTTATGTTTAATTTTTTTGTTTTAATTTATTCCCTTCCTTTGGTTTATAACTAATGGTACTTTTTTAATCTAAAGGTACATTTATTTGCGTTTGCTGCAATATTTCAAAGTGCAAATACGTCAATGTTGCACCAAATAATAGTAATACAAAAAAATATTTTTGCATTCCATCCATGCAATTATAAATCCAAATATCCAAATGTAAATAATATATAGGTACAGAGGTATAAGGTACTTATCGAACAAGGAAAACTACAGTTCGAAGAAACTAAAGTGTGCCACCGACACATCTACAGAGTATACATATAAACATACGAACAAGGGAGCATTGAATATAACTTATAGAACGTGTGATGGCTTTAAAACAAGATTTACTTCATATGAACAAAGTAGGTCACAGGTACACAATCGCGGTTATTAAATCTATACATTATCTTATCAGCTTCACGCTGTATCCCGCAAACTGCAGGGTAGGCAGAGGGAACCCAGTGTTAAGACACTCCGTTCCCCACTTTCTGTGGAAATCTGGAGGCATTGCGTGTTGAGTGGCAGAACTCAACGCCGCGCTTTGCTATTGTATAAACATATAACACAATTTTAACTGATCGCTGTCTATACATGGAAAGTGAAAAAGAAAATCTTTGGGGGTCAAAGTAATGGAATTCAAGACAATGATTTAAAAAAAATGTCTGTTTGTTTATCTGTTTGTTTGTGGTGTATGCACTTAAATATCAAAAATGGCTTAACTGATTTAAATTCTTCGCTCGAGTGGAGATCGAACCCACAACTAGTCGATTCTACAGTCACGAGCGCGTCGCTAATAGTAAAATATAAAACAAGAACGTAGTTATGTGTATTAAGTTAATAGTTCAGCAGTTATGGCGGGCAAAGACGCAAGCGCCTCAACTTCACGCTGCATCCTGCACAATGCAGGGTTGTCAGAGGGAACCTAGTGTTAAGACACTCCGTTCCCCACTTTCCGCAGAACTCTGGAGGCATTGCGTGTTGAGTGGCGGAACTTAACGCCGCGCTTTGCCTTCGACACCAACGCGAAGAAATGGAAATCGAAATGTTCATAAATATTTAATTTTCTCGAGTGGGGATCGAACTCACAACCAGTCACGCTTACAGCCACACTATGTGCCACGACTGGCCTCTATATTTATAAAATTTTGAATATTTAATATTTATAATATTTTTGGTTTAATAGATACCAACAGTTATTACAACGCATGCGAAGAAAGCATATTTTATGTTTTTCACCTAACTATTATCATATCGGCGAAAAAATATTTAAAACGTTCAAAATTACACTATAAGTATAATAATACAATAATATCGACATTGTACCTACTGTTGCTAGTAACTGAATAATAGTTATACTACGGGATACCTTTAAATGCAATATTTAAACCTGTTTTTATGACTCAATATATATAGAATAATATATTCTTTAGGGCATGGTTGCACAGACTTATTAAGACTAGGGCCCACTCGGGCAAATCATGAACTGATGGCAGGCCGGCCGCCAGAAGTATAGGTAATATTTTTTTTTGGTTTTATTCTGGAATAGAATTCAATATTTTTCGAATGTACGAGAGTATTATTTTTGCTGTCGGCGGGCCACCAGTATTCGACCGGCGGGCCGCGGTCTGTGCATCCAAGCTTTAGGGGAATCACCATTCTTTTTATTCTTTCACAATAATACATTAATAATTATATTATCTGGAGGTTACTCTGTACTAAGATTTAGACAGTCATATTTGATAGCATAGCATGGTAGACATAAAAAGTTCATTAAGACATTTCGTTCTCGCTCTCCGTCAGAATTTGATAGATATAGTGTGTGACGCAGCTCAACGCCGCAGCTTGCCGAGGAATAAGAAAGGTCATTCCATCGAATAGGAATCGAATTCACGACTGCGCTTACATTGCGCCACGACAGCTTCAATACTTAAAGATATAAAATAATATACAATATATAATAGTCATATAATACATACAGTACATAGTAGTAATCAGTACTTTATATTAATTTATAAGTGTTTTTCTTACACTTAAGATTGTATAGTCCGTCTAAACTCTTATTGATAATCGGAGGTATTCGCGTAAAATTGCGCAGAATACGTATGCGCAGAAAACGTTCGATCAGTGTTACCCTGTTATGTTGTTTTACCCCACGCTTAGCAAATCATAATTAAATGATAATTAAAATATTTGATCATCTTTATGTTCTAGTAAATTATACAAAATAGTAAAATATAAAAATTTAAATAAAAAAAAAGGCCAGTCGTAGCGCAGCGGCACTAAGTGTAACTGTAAAATCGACTGGTTGTGGGTTCGATCCCCACTCGAGGAGATGAAATATTTACTTAAATTTATATTTCCATTTCTTCACTCTGGTGTCGAGGCTAAGCGCGGGGTTGAGTTCTGCCACTCAATACGCAATGCCTCCAGAATTCGGCAGAAAGTGGGGAACGGAGTGTCTTAACACTAGGTTCCCTCTGCCTACCCTGCTATGTGCGGGATACAGCGTGAAGCTAAATATTTTATGGGTTATCTAAATATTGAAAACAAAATCAGCAGTTCCATTCATCGTTGTCGAGAATAAAATCGAGACTGGTCCGAAAAGTATTTTTTTAAGTAATGAATAGGAGTCATTTCAAACTAAACTAAAATAAACTTCTGCTTATATAACTAATGAAACACGATATTTATGTATTATACAGGGTGGAAGAGGCAGCGCTCCTTTTACGGAAACAGCATATAGGGTAAAATATTTCAAACCCACACCTAAAGAAATTAATCAAGGTACCTCAACAGTTTGGACGTAGGATTTTTTTTTCATTTCACGATTTTTATCCATACCTGTATTTCGTGTGACGCGATTACGTATAGATCCCAATAACATAAACACTTACTACTACAAAAATACTACTAAAGGTTAAACAACTTTGAACTTTATCGCCAATACATACGACTCGATTTCGAAATGAGGCGTGTGCGGCGGTGTTCCTTTGATAGGTTTATGTGTGCGTGCGTCATCCTTACAAATGGCGTTTTGTTTTAAAATGACAATTTTATTATTTATTTTGTTTGAAAAAAAAACTTTTTCATTTTTGGGAATTTATTTTTTTCTGAATTATATTAGGCTTTTATAGAGTAGTTAAAACTTTGGTCTCATTTAAAGTGGTGCACTTCCGTCCTGTATATGCTATATACACCTATGTACAACATAAATTTTCAGTATGCGTAATACACAGTACTATACAATATGGATAAAGAAATATCTGGCAATATTTAAACTTCTTAAAGATTATATTAAAAAAAAATATTGGGTAAATTATAAAAATCAATTTTGAGGCACAAAAAATTTAAGTCTGGTATCCCTTTGCCATATCGTGGACCTTTGCGTCAGTGTGACCGCTATGTCCTTACAGAAAATTCGTACCCACACATTTTTATAAGTACAATCGAGCTCATATATATATAGTTCAAACAAAAATATAATTAATTGTAAACAAAAATGCCTTTTACCATTTTGATTGCTTGCTTTTTTATAAATGTTTTAAATAAAACGATTATAAATATTTCTTTATTTGATTTTTTTGATTGAATTGATGAAAATATCATTTATTAACTTAATTAATTTATTAAGAGCTCGATTGATTGACTTTATTTTCATTTTATTGCTAATTATTTTTGTAAATTAACACTGTAGCTGAACGTCATTCCTTTTAATTTTTGCTTATATATTTAATATTTTATTTATTTAAACTTTATTTTTCACAATTTTTTTGCATGTATCTATTATAATTTTTATTATTTTTCAATTTTATTTTTTTATTGGATTTGGATTGATGAAGACTTGGATGTGGCCCCATTATAATAATTACAATTCAGTACTTTATTCAATTTTTAAATTTGCTTATCCATAACTTGATTTTGCATGTTGCTTAATCTTACACACTAATTATTATAATATTACTAGATAAATATGCTTTACTGCGCCATTTTGTATATATGACGCTATCATATGATAATATATTCATATTTCATAGTAATGAACTGACAGCGTTGCGCTCGACTGTACCGTAGTATAGTGACCGCCCCGCCACATGCCGCGCCGATTCCCCGCGAACCCTCGCGGGGAATCGGCGCGGCGTGAGAGTCGGTCTATGTGCAGATATCAAAATACGCGTTCTGCGCAATTCTACCGCACGTCCTTCCCATATGCAATAACGATAGTGTCGGACTATAAATATATTAGAAATACACAAGACAGAATAACATTTTAATAATATATTATAAACTTTGTGAATCTCCCTTCACTAAATGAACATTTATTACATAATAATATATATGATTTCTGAAGCAAGACTGGTAAGAGTTGTAAGAGAGGTAATAGTAGTTAACCTGATTGAGCTTCGAGAGCACACATAGTATTGATGGTACTGTCTGGTAGGAAAGTCACGTGAAAAGCACGAAAACCTCCCGAAAGGTATTTATGAATAGGTTGACGATAGTGAATGACGCGAAAGCGCCTTAATGGGAACGGAGATTCTTAACACTTGGTTCCCAGATTCCCTATGCCTGCCTACCCTGCTATACGTTAAAAGAAATTAAAATAAAACTGTAAAGTGACTGTAAAATTCAGAGATCGTAAGGCGCAAGCCCCTCAACCAACAATTTTGAAATTTTGCACATAGGCCCTTTGCGTAAGTGATTATTAAAGAAATAATTTGGAAAAAAAAACCACCATTAAAGGTGCAAAATTGAGGCTGAAGTTTTGTATGAAATATTGTCGATTACGTACGTACGAAACGTGTAAAACTTTTTTAGAATTTTACTTCTTCGACTTTTATCCAAAATATGGAATCACTTTAAAAATGTTAGTGAAAGAAACGTGTAGTTTGAAATTGAATCTCTTTAGTTACTGAAAAATAAAGTGTTAATTGGTTATTTGTTCGAAAACCACGTAAACTTTTTTTTTGTTTATAACAACTTTTGTTATTAACCAATAAGAGAAGCATTCTTCTCTTATTGGTTAATAACAAAAGTTGTTATAAACAAAAACACTTCTTAGTTCTTAATTAAAAAGATAAAAGAAAAAAATGTAAATAAAATTAAATACAATTACTTTTAACTTTTTTGGTATTCCGAATTTACCTATACGAAGTTTAAACCTACGTATATAAAATTAGATTTATTCTTGTGTACGCTTATCATGTATATTGATGGATGGGCAGAGAATCTATTGTCCAAATACTCCATTCTCCGCCTTCCGGTCGAATTTGAGACGCGTGTTGAGTGGCGTTAATCAACATCGCGCTCTCTCTGTAAGAATGTAGAAATAAAAATCATTCTACATGGTGATCCAATGACCAAAAATCAAAATAAATGGAGTTATTAGTAAAAATAATTGTTTTCGTGAATATTTTTTTTCCTTATTTTTTCGCTTCAAACTGTGTCCTGCATATAGCAGACCTTAGTGGCAAACAGTTAAGACACTCCATTCCCCCGACTATTTTGAAAACATTTTTTTTCACATTGAATAACAATATTAAAATTAAATAACGTTAACTAATTTTAAAAGATTTCAGACATGTGGCGTACCCCGTATGACATCACGACAGATAACACTGTATGAATGAAGACGACCCCGACCTTAGATACTGACGTATTCGATTAAGGGATTCTTTAGTCTGTTCAATAGTATAAATTTCAATAAATAATTATTATTTTAGCACTCTTAAAATTTAAAAAATATTTTTAACTTAACGCTTCATTCAGTCTGTAGTTTCCGAACTGAAGACATTGCTTGTTAGATTGCGGAACTCAACGATGTACTTTGAATTATTTATAAGAGCGAAAAAATTAAAATAATTAATACTGTTATTATATTCTCTTAATTGCTATTTAAAAAAATTGTCCATACATCAAATAAGGTAACGCAAAATTGGCTGAAATTTACAAGAGTTAATGTGTACTACGCTACGCACGCGGTATCTCTCACATAGCAGGGTAGGTAACCTAGTGTTAAAACACTCCGTTGCTCACTAAGACACTTCTCTTCCCCACTTTCCGCCGAATTTTCGCGGCTCAGTGTGCTGAGTGGCAGAGCTCAATGCCGCGCTTTGCCTCGTTACCAGCACGAGGAAAAGAAAATAATCAATATATTTTTAAAAATATTTTTAAAAATAGAAAAAAAACGTTATAACAGAAAAGAAATGACATCCGTATTATAAATGCAATTACATTAAAACTGGTGCAACGAGGATACCATTTAATTGTCTCTCCCATAGTTACATTATTTCATTGTCACATCCTAATTACTGATGTAGTTATTAACACGCACGCTTATATAAATGTTAATAAGAAACCTTAGGTGGTTGAAGCGTTTTAAATGAAACTGTTTGGTATATATTGATAGTTAGTGCTCATAGATTGATAGACTTAGTTGTTAAGATGTGTGTTTTCTTTAAGTAGATAACATATACAAGATAAAATATTATGATATTTGGTTGTATATCTGGGTATATGTATTTTTTTTTCGCTTAACGCTGTATTCCGCACTTGACAACGCAGAAGGGACCTAGTGTTAAGACACTCCGTTCCCCATTAAGTCATTTCGGTTTCCCAGTTTACGCTGATTTTGAGGCATTGCGTGTTGAGTGGTGGAACTTAACGCCAGAGCCAGAGCGAGGAAATTAATATATTATCCGCATATATAGCGAGCCTGTTGTGGCGCAGGGGTATAAAGTGCGACTGTAAACGCGACAGCTTGAGGGTTCGTTCCCACTCAAGGAAATGAAATACGTAATATTTTCATTTTTTTCGTTCTGGTATTGAGGCAAAGCGCGGCGTTGAGTTCCGCCACTCAACACGCAGTGCCGCCAGAATTCAGTGGAAAGTGGAGACAGAGTGTCTTAATAATAGGCTCCCTCTGCCTACCCTGATATGTGCGGGATACAGCGTGACGCTAAAAAAGTACAGTGGGTTACATTTTTTTCTTTTAGCTTCACGCTGTATCCCTATCATAGCAGGATAAGTATAAGAAACCTGGTAACCTAATTTTAAAACACTCCGTTCTCATTAAGAATTTCCACGAATTCTTGAGGCTTTGTGTGTTGTGTGGCGGAACTCAACGCCGCGCTTTGGCTCGTTACCAGAGTGAGGAAAAGAGAATATTATCCCCCGAATGGGAAATTGCAGCCACAATCATCGCGTTTTACAGTAGCTCGCTTGTACCCCTACCCTACGACGGCCGGTGGCAGTAAAATATAGCGTATAACCTTCTTCGATATATGGACTATGCCAAACAAAAGGATTTTTTGAATTTGAACCCTATTGATTCAAATTCAAATTCTTGAGATTAGCGCGTCCAAACTTCTTCTCTTCTTAAATGTGCGAAAAGTGAAACATTAAAAAAAAAGAAAGTAGGATATTTGGTTTTTATAGGAAAGCTGTTTTCAAATGCTTCTAATTCAGGGCAATATTATTATTATACAAATAAAGGAAATATTCTAATTATTGTACATATTATAAAAAATATTTGTGTTTAAAATATTTTATCGGGCCAGGTGATACGACGTGTGTTTTTATTTTCGCAGCCAACTGCAGTTATCTTAATTTTATTATTTTGTTATTGAATATTTCTTCATAATTAGCATATTTATGAGTGTTAAATAATAAATCAATATAAAAATACTCCATTACATATCTGCTATATGTATAACTTTTTTTTTTGTTTTTGTTTTGAATATACATAAATTAGAGTTGAACTAAAGTTAACTAAATGTACTTATAATTATTTTATTTTTAAGCCGTTACTGTATAAAATAATCGAACAATGTAGTATTTGGAAATATTTAATGAAAAGTTAGTATTTATTAACAATTTCAATTTCAACAAACTTATGTCATTTATAGAAAATTTTAAAAGTTAATTTTTAAAAAATGTTATTTAGAAATCTTCTTCTAAATACAATACAATGGGAATATAAAATCACCAATTAATTATCCGCAAAGGTGAAAAATGCAATTTTCCGACGCATTTTATTATTTGTAAGTATTTTGTTTAAGCTTACCGCTGCCTTCACTAAACGCCGCCAGGTACACCATAAAGCTGGCTATCACTATCCACTTCATTTCACAAAATCCTTAAATTAATCACGACACAAAAATTAAATAAGTCTGTACGGGTCGCACAACCACCTCCTACCGCGGCCTGAACTCTACTGAATAAGTGAATACTGATCCTTCCTATTTCTTAATAATCCTAACCATGAAATACATCATACAGCCAATGAGTTTGTAATCATCCCCCATTAAACCTTATTATACGGCGTATTATTTTTTTTGCAATTTAAAAAATAAATAATAAAATTATTAAAGACAATTTTTATTTTTAATAGCTTATTTCATAAAGAATCTAATCGAGGTCTGACAGCGGGCGTGGTTATTAATGACCTCATAGAACTATTAATTTGATGCCACTCCAATATTTACTAGTTCATGAGAAGTTGAGAACATGATAGTAGAGCAGAAAAAACAGATAACGTATCTAATTATAGAACAAAATTAATTATTTCCGGGTCGTTATATTTATTATAATATGTTTTAATGATGCAATATATTTATACTCATACAGTGACTTTTTATAAACACTCCATCCACGTTAAAAGCTTTCGCTAATTGTTTTTAAATTTGATTTTTCTATTTATATGTTTAGCAGGCTTCAAAGGCTGGAGAAATAAAAAAATATAAAACCGCAGTTAGCAACAGACTGGCTGGTCAGTTTGAAAACAAGAATAAAAGCGGGAAAATGCGAATTCTAAATATAAACGCTTACATTCCGAAGAGAACAAGAACTGTCGTAAAAAGCGCAGTAAAGTTAGAGATTTGTGCTTATAAAGCGGCGCGATTAAGATTTTGCTTGATCTCGATTATTATAATTTTAATATTGATTATTGAGTGCAGAAGACAAATATATACCTACTACATAATTATCTAGATAGATTCTAAGCTAAGTTGAGTTCTGCCACTTAACACGCAATGCCTCCAGAATTCGGCAGAAAGTTCCGTTCCTCGGAGTGTCTCAACACTAGGTTCCCTCTGCCTACTCTGCTGTGTGCGGGATACAGCGTGAAGCTGATTTCTAAGCTACTGGATACTAGCGTCTGATCAGGTACGAATCCCATTCGGGGATTTTAATATTTTAATTTCCTCGGCTTATGAAGAAGACAAAATGAGTTCCGCTACTCAACACAAAATGTCTTGAAAACTTGGTGGAGAGTGGGGAATGGAATGTCTTAACACTAGGTTCCCTGCTTATCATGCCTTGAGGAAAAAAGCTTAAAGCTGTTTTTATTATTCATATGTATATTATTATAGAATAAATAAATATACAATATATCTAATAAATACGACATAATTTACATATTATACATATGTACAATACAAACATATACATCAAATAATAAATACTAAATATTTCCCAACAAAGTAACAACATCGCATCGTAACCGTCCCGCACATTAAAAAGAACAGCAAAAGTGCGGAACCTTTGACGACGCCGCCACGGTCGTGATTTGAGACACATCAGTGATGCAGACGTCTAAAATGGGATTTGTGAACTTTTAAACATCGTTTTATATTCTAAAAACGTAACTAACGCGTTCAGGTATATCTATGTATCTACCAGTATTATGTGCGTGTAGTTATATTACTAACCGACTTCAAAAGAATGGAGGTTATCGATTTGACATGCATATGTCAAACATAATCCAATCCACTTAGGATTGGATTATGTTTAAGTAATAGATATATAATGTGTAAGTGTTTATATTTTGTATGTCTTCCTGCAATTTCTCAAAAACAAAAAGTTTTATCCACATTATCATTTTTGATTTACATGAGGAACTTTCCGACTTAGGGAATGTGGTAAATATCTAAGTTTCAACAAAATGAGTTCAGTAGTTTTGAAGAGAGAGACAAATATCCATGTTTCTGAAGAAAATTTGTGAACAATATTATCTATGTATATAATGAAACTATATACATAGATTAATAAAATTATATAATAATAATAATTATATAGTAATTATATAGTAATAATTATATAATTATTACTTTTATTGTTTTTTATGTATATAATGACCGGCATATTTAGAAGTTCCTTGGGGGTTTTGAGGTTCCTCCGAATGTGGGGAGGAGGAACCCCAGGTCTTTTAGAAAATATATCTAGATACACTCATGTCTCCGCTTTATTTCTTATTTCATATCTACAATTTTTTAACAATCAAGTCCGCTTGAGCTTTCATGAATATCAGATATTTATGAGGATAGTCTTTAAATGAATTTTTGGCCGTGTGATCCCGGCCTAGAATAGGATCATCCTGGTACTGGTGGTGTCGTAAGAGGCGACTAAAGTACGTGTGGTAGAGTCACGTCGCCAGCAATGGCAACACGCATGGGCAGACTCGACCGGATCATTACCACCCCCGGCATTTAAAACCGGCGTGAAGTAGTGGCTTTATGCCACTGCGTTTCGCATCAGGTAATGCCGGGCTCCGGAGCCCAACCCACCTTACAGGCAGGCAACGCACCTGCAGCTCCTCTGGTGTTGCACGGGGTCGTGGGCGGCGGTGATCACTTACCATCAGGTGACCCGAACGCTCGTTTGCCTTGTCTTTTCCATAAAAAAAAAAAAATTATAACGAAAAAATACCTAATATTTACCTCTTGCTTAAAAGACTGCTTGACATTTCATATTATTTTTGCTTTCAATATATGTGTGTGTATATGTGTGTGTAACGTTTAATTGGAATCTACAACATAAAGCATCAGGGGTTAAGTTCGATTCTCACTCGAGGGATTATTATTTTCATTTCACTATTCTAGTAAGAACGCTTCTTTGAGTTCTGTCACTCAAACCGTATGACTTCTTGACACTTGGTTCCCTACTGTTTCAGAATGAAAAACTCTTGACAGGCACACAGACAGGACGGACAACAAAGTGATCTTATAAAGGTTCCTTTTTTCTTTAAAAGGTACAGAACCCTAATAACAAGAACTTAGAGTTTGCTAAGACGCGTTTGGGTCGCCAGTCAGTCCCTAATTTGAAGAAACAATTGTCTATCAACAATTTTACACGTGATTTCATTTACGTTTGGTCATCGGCTGGCGCCAACGATTCACATACTCGTACATAATTATATATAATAGGCGTAGATAGCTAATCGTAGCCGTCTGTTTTCCCAGGATGTTCCCACAGCTATCTGAATGGGTTCCGGTTTATATCTCTGCTATATCCGCTTTTGGTTCAAATCCTAATATTTATGTGTTATGTAAATCGGCTGATTCATACCGTATAATATAAGATATCTTTTACTTTGTCATTTTTGATAAATAGAATTGTATGTTTAAAATATTATGGAGGTAGTCGTGACGCCGTAGAATGGGGCAGAGTCTGCTGTAAGCGTTGGTTTGGTTGTGGGTTCGATTTCCACTATGGTCAATGATTTACTTTCATTACTTGCTCTATTAATAAAGTAGGCATTAGGCATATTAATAAAGCGGCGTTGAGTTTCGTCATTCAGCGCATATTATATTGAAAATCATCTACATCATTAAGGATAAATCTGCAAAAAATGTTAGTTACTAATTTGGTTGTACCTTTTACGAAAATACCTATCTGGCATTTTGCTTTTCTTTAGACTTTGAGCCTTTACTAATTTTGTTTCTTTTTTTACTTCCAGCCAACGTTTGCTGGTTATAGATTCGATTCCAACTCGTTATTTTTATTTCCTCGCTTTGGTAACAAAACTAAGCGTAACTTTAATTTCCGATACCCAGCATTTCTCGACATTGGGAATGGAAACCATGTTTTAAAATCTCTGCCTATCCGGGATACAGAATTAAGTTCAAAAAATAATACAATATTATTTTTTTACATAATTACTGTAAATAAAAATAAAACACATTACAATATTTTGTAAGTAAAAAAAAAATAGTATAACTTAAGAAAATTGCAAAATAATTATCGTTATCATACACTTAGTGTGATTGTAGTATAAATTGAGTAGCATTCTTATTTAACAATAAATTATCGAGAAACGTGATGTTTTTATTTCTCATTTTGCATTATCCAAGCAATTTTCTTTGTTAACGTTTAACTTTTGCGTGTTTATCGGTTGGCAATTTATTTTAAGTGCGTTTTAAATGCACCTACAATCTAGATCGCTATCTACTAATCGATACCAATCATTTTCAGGAAAAACCACTTGTGTACTACCACTATGTACTAGGGCTGTTGCGGATACCGATTTTTTGATATCCACAGATACAGATTTTAGTTAATATTTAACAAAATTTTCTGTTAAAATATCATTCAATAATTTATAAGATCTACGCTTATATTAAAATCGAAATAGATCGGTGTCTGTACATGGAAAATATATAAGAAAAGATGTGAATCGAAAACAATACATTTTAAAAATGTAGTCTGCTTGTCTATGTGTTTGTTCACGCTAATCTCAGAAACGGCTTACCCTATCTAATTGCACTATTGTATGTTGGAAATCTTCCCTTAACATCTAGTGCAGTGATTCTCAATCACTGTGCCGCGGCACTTTTGTGTGCCGCCAAATTTCAAAAGTGTGCCGCCAACTTTTGCAAATATATAATAATGTTAATATTATTAAATTATATTATTTAAAAAGAAAAATATTTTTAACATGAATATATATATTTAAATCCACAAAAAAATAAATTCGTATATTTAAAATTTTTGTCATAAACTACTTATGCAGTGTGTTGTAGTAAGTAAATAATTTGTATCTTTTTCTTTTTGTGCCGCCAATATAATATACGATAATTAAAAAATATTGTCCGGTATAATTGTAATATATAGCGGTTTTATTGCATTGGCTGAAACTTTACTTTTCAGCATAAGTATAGATATTATTTTTAAAATATTTTTTATTGGAAAATGAAAGTAATGCAAATTAGTAAACTATTAATAGTGTAGCGGGCGAAGCTGCGAGCGAGTTGCTAGTATATAATTAAGGGAATCAAATATTGGTGCATCATGAATGAGATATTCTTTCAAAATTGCTAAAATTATTATTTCGTTACTCTTATGTTCCTGGCAAGAAAATCAGGTATAGGGGTTCTAAATACTGTATTGTTAATAGGTACGGAGCTTTTTAAGCATGTTTGATAATAAGTTGGTTAAAAATTCTTTTTTTTTTCATCGATTAATATCTATAAAAAATAAAAAAGGATATTATTAGCATACCGCAAGCATATGCAGAAAGTAAAGTCGCTTTTTGAGAACCTAGCCCGACCCGTAGAGGTTCATAAATTAAGCCAACGTCATAAAATGTTTTTCATCGTAGAACATTCACTGTATATAAAAAAAGAAATTCGCATCATCGAATAAAGTGGGTACTTACAACCTACCTACCTACTCTATTAGAAAGTCGGGAATTTAGTTTTAGAAACAAATTGTACCATAGTTTAACATCTAAATAATAATATATTTGCAGTAAAATATTACTATTTTAATGACTATTTTAATTCAAACACAATGTATTTACTGTTCGAAATAAATGGAACTTGTTTATTTGTGGTGTTGTTATATAAAATATAAATATAAAAGTATATTAATCCTTACTTATTATGAAAACGTATAAAAATTTGAACGTAGCGGTTTGTTAAATTCTTCCATGCGTTCTCGAGAACGTATGGCTTTATGGTATGTATGACTTAGTGCGCGTAGGGCGCGGGTTCAAATCCCGCTACGTTCAATTTTATATATGTTTTCGTTTACATAATAAGTTTATATATACGTATATATTAATTGTTATCTATAATTAATTAATATGTAATTAAATAATTATTTGCGATATAAGTAAACTTAGAATCTCTATTAAAAATTCTGAATTCCACGAAACACGTGTTCAATAAAATATTTTTAACAGTTTGAATTTAAATTTTTATAAAAATCCGTGGCTATTTAAAGACTTTTCCATATAAACTTTCAACCCCTTATTTGAACCCTTAGGGGGTGAATTCTAAAATACCATGAAACACGTGTTCAATGAAATCTTTTTAAAAGTCTGAATTTCAAATTTTATAAAAATTGGTGCTGGTTTAAAAAAAATCCATACAAACTTTCAGCCCCTATTTCATCCCTTTAGGGTTAAAAACTTTTCAAAATCCCTTCTTAGTCCAGATTATGAAAATAAACATCTGTCCAAATTTCACGTTTCTACGCACAGCAGTTACGGCTGTGCGTGCGTCTTATCGTCAGGTACATGTCCTTTTATATATATAGATCAGTAATTCTCAACCACTGTGCCGCGGCACTTTTGTGTGCCGCCAAATTTTGCAAATATATAATAATGTTAATGTTATTAAATTATATCATTTAAAAAGAAAAATATTTTTAACATGAATATATATTTAAATCCACAAAAAAATAAATTATTTGCTTTGCAACGCGTTTTTTCTTAGTGCCAAATTATGATGAATAATTAATCCCTTAATAAACGTTTAGTTATTTTTCTAGTATATATTAGTTTATTTCGTATATTTAAAATTTTTGTCATAAACTATTTATGTGTTGTAGTAAGTAAATAATTTTTATCTTTTTCTTTGTGTGCCGCCAAATTTTGAAATCGTTAAATATGTGCCGCAACAAAAAAAAAAGGTTGAGAATCACTGATATAGATAAATGAAAAATAAGAATTAAATTTGATAAATTAAAATCGAAATAGTTTTTTAAATGAAATTTTTTGAGGCGAAATACTTATATAATAATATCTTCTCAAAGATAGATTTTCTAAATAAGTATAATATTTTTCTTTTCTACCTATATTATAAATTCGAAAGTAACTCTGTCTGTCTATCTGTTTGTCTGTTTGAGTAGCGATCAGGGCCAGGACGCGGGTTCCAGTCCCGCTACGTTGAAATTTTTATACGTTTTCTAAATAAGTGGCTTTCATTATTATTGTTATTTGGTTATAAAGGGTTAACTAACTAAAGAAATACACCGTAACGTTATATAGCCACAGCCACAGCCACAGCACATAATATGTCTATCTCTTAAGGATAACTCACAATAATCATTTTTATGTTTAAAAATAAAGAAGGGATAGTTACGATAAAACTATTTTCAACAGTACAGTATTATTCCTTATCTGATTAAAAATGTTAGATACATTGTGCGATTTATACAGATTGCAATTGGTTTTTACAGCATATCACAGAAATGGATATTTTAGAAGATATTAAAGTTTTAAAATACGGGAGTAGAAAGGTCATGCGCTGCGTAAATATTTAATGTTACGCAAAAATCATATATTGTAACGAACATATTGTAATTCTTAAAAAAATCTAAATAAATCTCGGCGACAAGATATATCGTTGAACAGCATTATTATTTTTTTTTACTGTTTTATTATAATATAGATAATATAGATTATATTTCGTATTACTTTTAATTTTAATACTTTTATGTAATTATTTTACGTTGATAATATTGATAATGTAGTTAGTTTTGTTTAGTTTTTTCTATTAATATTTTTCTTCGGTTACGTTTACTTATTGTTTTTGTTCATTTTAGTTTGGTACTTTTTCTAATATTAAGAATTTCCTTTAGTTATTTTTACTTATTTTGTTTGTTCATTTTAATTACTCAGATATTTTTTCTAATAATAAATAGAACCCGCATCCGGGTCCGCTAGTTATTGTATGTAGCGGAAATTTGTAAAATTCTCCCTACAGAGATGCTAACAACATAAATAAGTTGTAACAAGCGTTTAAAAATTTCGACGTAGCTTGATGAGAACGTATGGCTTAGGGGCCGTTCAAGTATTACGTAAGCGACTGTAGGGGGTCAGGGGGTCTAGGGTTTGCTTATTTTTGACGTGTTCAATGAAATATTTTTAAGACGATTGCTTATTTTTGATGACATAGGGGGGGGGGGGGGGGGGGGNGGGGGGGGGAGGAGTGTCAATAATTGCATAAAAACTGCTTACGTAATACTTGAACGGCCCCTTAGTGGTCAGAGCCCCTGGTCGGTTTCCAGGAGGCGCGGATTCGAGTCCCGCTACGTTCAAATTTTTATACGTTTTCTAAATACTACATTCCCCATTAGTACTTTTCTTTCCTAAGTGTGACACAACACTTTAAATAAAATTTAAAGCGATTATATATTTTGTGTTGCTGATATCTGAAGTCAATTTTTATAAGTACTTTGTCTAATCGTATATTGTATCTTTGTAACTACGTAGTTGTGTCTGTGTCTTATATATAATAATATTGTATAAACGTTTTTAAAATAGCTTTTAGAGTTGTTAAATATTTTTAACATAATTTGTCACGTATTTTCGAATTATATTAAGCGATATATAAAAATGTCTAGTCTTGGCTACGTCCTTTTTTAACCGACTTAAAAAAAGAGGATTTATTAAGAGGAAGACCGAAGATCTAATACTCAATTATTATTTACTACTAGAAAGGTAAAAAAAATATTTATAAATATATAGAGTAATTATAATTATAGAAAATAGTTTTATATTTCATTAAAGAATAGAAATTCTTTAATGAAATATAAAACTATTATCCTAAAAAATACGTCTTCTTAAAATTACTTGTTATTTATTATTGTTTTATAACGCTTGACTTATGTCACTTTAGTTAACTTGCCATACATTGCCATGTCAAAAGTGACATTTGCTAAGTTTTATTACCAAAAACTCGCTATTTATTTATTGTTGTTTTCTATTAATTGAGTTTATTTATAATTAAATGTATATTTTTTGCTGTAAAGTATCACTACAATAATATTTTAGTTATACATTTTTAAGCAATGGAAGAAGGCAACTCAATCATTTACGGTCTAGAAAACCAGGTTTGATAAAATATGTATTGACAATATTGTTCAATAAGTTTCTAATAAAGCAAAGTTTATAAATAGAATGACTGCTATAAAATTGAGCATTAAATGAATAACTAAAAATAAATAATAAATCAGCTTCACGCTATATCCCGCACACAACAGGGTAGGCAGAGGAAACCTAGTGTTAAGACACTCCGTTCCCCACTTTCTGCCGAATTCTAGAGACATTGCTTGTTGAGTGGCAGAACTCAACGCCGCGCTTTGCCTCGACACCAGAGCAAAGAAATGGAGATATATATAATTTAAATAAATATTTCATCTCCTTGAGTGGAAATCGAACCCACAACCAATCGGTTTTACAGTCACACTTTGTGCCCCTGCCCCACAACTGGCCTACTGAATAACTAGTAATCTTATAAGTTAAAAATAATAATAAATATATAAAAATAAAGTTAAATGTGTGTTTTAGACGAGAGCCCTATCACCACAATACGGAGAAAGTGATGCAATAAGATTTTTAATTGGAACTCAGAGTTTAAAACCTAATACAAACCAGGTTCATGTTGTAGAATTAGAGGAAGATACAGGAGCATTGCATACAAAGGTAAGATAATGTTGTATAAAAAGAATCTTCATCATTTTTCCTCCATAGATGAGAGTATTAATAGTATTAATACTGCCATATACTGATAAGACAATTTGTTTGCATTGCATGCAACACAGCTCTTTGTCTAACAGAGTGGGGAAATGAAAACAATTAAAATATTGGCCTTATATTATTAACTAGTGACCCACTCATGTGTTTGCCTGCATACCACCTATAATTCTTTTTTTATGTTGTGTTTGCCAACAAATTGATTATATGATTAATACATTCAATAATTTTTCATAATTCAGAGAAAGTGCAAGCATGGCTGGTTGAGAGGATGTCATCAACTTTTTAACAAACAAAATTTCCTTGAAAGTAGTCCATTGTAGAAATTTAATTACCATATTTCTAGGATGGATATTTTAGCAAACTGTAGCCTAATTTCATTATATTAAATAATATTTTAGGTATTCAAACATGATATTGGTGAAATATGGCATCTCCGGTGTTCACCTCATGATGCTGCTATATTGATGACTACACACAGTGCTTATGACCCAGACTCTAGTCAATGTACTATGGGTGTTTCTATCTTCAAGCTTCCTACAACCGATGTGAGTTATGTACATTTTTTTCTTTTTGGTAGTTTCCCACTATATCTTGTATATAGCACAGTGTGCAGAGATAATCTAGTGTCGATATACTCTGCAATCTCACATCTTTCCATCTTCAGTTGCATCTAGCTTATTGAGTGGCAGATCTCAATAGCATAATTTGTCTTGCCAAAGTAGAAAAAAATAAATTATTTATTCCACAAGTGGTACTTAAATCCACAACAATATTGTTTACAGTCGGATTATGTCCTATTGTAACATAATGGCTTATATATATATATATTTTTTTTTTGACAAATAACAATCTTTTTTTTATTTTCTATTAAAATAAAATACAATATGTAATTTCAACATTTCATAACTCTTTAATACATTTTTAGGTGATTCCTAAAGACTTAGATGACTTAAGTGCAGTACAGAATAGAAATGCTGAGGAAATGGAGCTACTGAAGATTATCACACCAGATGTGAGTTTGCAAATGTTTTCAGTTTTATTTTTTATTCTACATATAGTAGGGTATGTTGTAAGGCCTAGTGTCCTATAAAATTTTATCCATAACAATAATTTATGTTCAGTCAGTAAATTCAATAAGACTCCTTTTGAATGATTAACATATGAATGCAATCTTCATGTTTTTTCCACACAGTAAATTGCCTAGTGACACCCTGTTTTCCGCCAAATTCTTGAGGCATCGCGTTTTGACTAGAGGAACTGAACGCCGCGCCATACCTTACCCTTACCCCTTACCAGGGCAAGGCAATGAAAATATTAATAGTTCATTCCATGACTAAGAATCGAACCCACAACCTTTAATTATTTTACTCTACATTTATGTGTTTATGTAAAATTATATACAAATTAGAATATTCTTTCTCCAGAAACCTGAAGAAGAAATCAGATGTGCTGAATGGCATTCTTCAGATACAAACAAAATCGGTATAGTTTTGGACAACTATGTCAGTGTTCGAGATATAAGCACCGGTGACCAAGTGGCCTGTATAGAACCTGAAGGCAGGACAAGGTTGAAATTTACCAGTGGGAAATGGAGCTCCCAAAGTCATAATCAAGTAAGAATAAATATAGTATGGTCGACGAGTCGTGACCAATCTGGAATTAGGCGTACAGGGCGACTCGTCAATCGTACTGTATGATAGCAGCAGAAATTAACTGGTAAGAGTAATAAAAAAAGAGATAAAGAGTAATATACATGCATTTATATAGCGGTCGGTGTCGGTGTCGGTGGTGTCATAGGCGGAAAGATGTTTTTTTGTTAGTTTCACACTGTATTCATTTATGTATGTCAAGGTAGATAGAGAGAATCTAGTATCATGACACTCCTCACTCACTCCTCGCGCACTGCTGAATTTTCGAGACATTGTGTGTTGAGTGGTGGGACTCAACTCCTCGCTTTGTCTTATTGAGCCAGCGCGAGAAAATGAGAATAATTCATTCCCCCGAGAGGAACGTTTACAGTCAGAAAACCGAAATACCCTACTTGAAATGGGTCATTTTTACACTACTACTTCCAAAAATACAAAATATGATCTTAAATGTTAAATATTAATAAAATTCTTTTATTTTTTTAAATATTTATTTATTTTAATGTAAAACATGTAATTTTGTTACAGTTTGCAGTATTACAAGATATGCATATAAAATGTTTTGATATACGGACGGATTGTAATAAACCAGCGTGGACTGTAGATGGCGCTCACAGACAACTTGCTAGGGATTTAGATTTTAATCCTAATAGGTAAAGATATGAATAAAATATTTTTCAAAGACAATATTTAGTAAAGGCTGAATAGTAATTGTTGTGGGTTCTATTCCCACTTGGGACAGTGATAATTTCCTCACGCTGGTATCTATCAGTTACGGCGTTGAGTTTCGCCACTCAAATCGCAATATCTCAACCATTGCTTGGGGAATTAAGTACCTTAACACTAGGTGACCTCTGTCTACACTGCTATATACGGGGTACAGTGTGAAGTTGCTAATAAAATAAATTCCACATAAAAAATATACATGCATAGCAGGATAAATTTATAATTTTTAAGTAAAACAATTTATTTTTTAAGTATTATAATTTTAACAAGAATATCTATACCAATATTAAAATATGAAGTTTGCCTAACTTTTTTTAAAACACTGATTGAAATAAGACAAAACCGTTTCTGAGATTAATATAAACAGACGACTAATACCTGGTTTATACAGACAAATGTATTGTCTGTATAAACCAGGGGTTCCCAACCTTTTCTTGATCAAAGAGCACTTTTATATTATTCTTGGTAGCAGGGACCACTATGCAAATAGGAAAAAAAAATTAACTGTGGTAATCAAACTCAAACTTCGCCTCACCATTCCCAGTCATAAAATTAAAATCGTTCGCGGACAATATTTAGGCTTCTGCGGACCACTGGTGGTCCGCGGACCACTGGTTGGGAACCAATGGTATAAACAGACAAAAAATTAAAAAGGATTGTTTTGGTTCTATTACTTTATTAAATGCCATCATATATATATTTTTCTTTATATATCTTCCATGTACAGACATCGATCCGTTACGATTTTATTTTAAGTATATATAATAAGAAGCAAAAGCGTAGCCACGTGCGATCCACAATTCAACACGCAATGCCTCAAAATTCGGCGGCAAGTGGAAAACTGAGTGCCTTAACACTGGGTTCCCTCTGCTTACCATATTATAAGCAGGATACAAAAAAAATGAAAAAAAGTAAAGTAAAAAAAAAGTACTACAACAATTAATTAGATTAAACTTTTTAGTATGTTACATATTGTTATATTTCTTTTTACAGACAATTTCATTTGGCAAGTGCAGGTGACGACGCAGCGTTAAACATTTGGGACTATAGAAACGGAAAGGAACCTATATTTAGTAGATCTGATCATTCACACTGGTATTATATTTATTTTTATTCACACTATCCCACACATAGCAGGGCAAAGGGAATCTGGAATCTGGGAACCTAGTGTTTAAAACACTCCATTCTCCATTAAGGCACTCCCATTCCCCACTTTTCACCGAATTCTGAAGGCATGGCTTTAAGAGTAGAGGAACTAAACGATGTTCTTTGCTTCGTTACCAAAGCGAAAAAATAAAATATTAAATTTATTCCTCCGAGTAGGAATCGAACCCACAACTGTCTCGTTTACAGTCGCACGCTTGTACCCATGCGCCACGACGGCGACATTGTTTTTATTTTAGTATGCTAGTTTTTGGTAAGTTAGACAGAGAGAATAAAATAAATTACTCTCTCTACTTTTTGTCCGCGATTAGATACTTTAAAAAAAGTACTATTTTTTCTTGTACCATACTGTATTGCCCTTGTGGCAGGGTAAGACTCTATTTCCAGTTTCCGACGAATTTTTCGACATATTTCGTGTTAAGTTGCGGAACTCGACGCTGCATTTTGTCTTGTTATCGGAGCGCAGAAATGAAATTATTAAATAACGTTTACGGTGACACGCTTGGTCATTGAGCCACGATAATATACACAGTAAAAGACGCCCTATTGTTTGATGAAATGAAATAGTGAATATATTATATGCAGAGTTGTGGGATGCTAATATAATATGCTATAAACCTTCTTTATTTTCTGGAATTTTGAATCAAACGGGAAAGTAATTGAATCTTATTAAATATGCGGAGTTGAAATTCGCCACTCAACACGCAATGTCTTTAGAATTCGGCAGAAAGTAGGGAGCATAGTGTCTTAACACTAGGTTCCCTCTATCTAGTATTACCCTGCCACATGCGGGATGCAGCTTGAAGCAAAAAAAAATCTTATCTAACTAATTAATAAATTACTCTCATATGACGAATGAATAAATAGATTAAAAAAAAAATATATTGTAATTTTATCACTTAAATTATAATATAAAGAATTTAATAATTTTTCTTTAATAAGTGTGAAATTAATATTTAAAAATGTAACAATAATATATATTAACTGAACATTTATAGTATTTACATGTTTAACTTATTTTCTTTACAGGGTATGGACAGTAAGATACAATACATACCACGAACAATTATTACTGACAGGCAGTTCTGATGCCAGAGCCTTACTGACAGCAGCCGCCAGCATCTGTGAGCCTGACGACGAGGAGAGAAAGGGACAGGTGTATGTATTTCATTTAAATTTAACATTCTTTTTCTTGCATTTCCCACATTTGGCGGGATAGTCAAATAAAACCTAGTGTTGAAACATCCTGATCTCTACTTTTCCAACATTTTGGAGGTGTTTGTTTATTGAATTGTTGTAATATTTTTTAAGAAACCATAAAAAGTTTCTAAATAAATATAAACATTAACCCTGTATATGTCATACTATAGAATAAATGTTTGATTTTATCATAAAAATAACATTTATTATCTCATGTCTAACTTCTGATACCATATAATAATTAGTGTTCTTTTTATTATTAAATAAAACACTTATTCTATAAGCTTTTAATCCCGAGTGACAATTTAACTCACAACTATTCATTGATTTTACTCTTTATTCAATAAAACACGGTACAAATTCGACCACAAAATCCTGAAAGCTATAAATAAAAATATGCAAATAATTTCAGTCTAGAAGACGGTGTTCTACAATCCTACGAACAACACGAGGACTCTGTGTACTGCGCGGAGTGGAGCGCCGCTGAACCCTGGACGTTCGCATCGCTGAGCTACGATGCGCGCCTCGTGCTATCTCGAGTACCGAGACACTTTAAATACAGAATTTTATTATAATAATATCTGGTTTTAGCATAATTAATAACGCCTTATAAGTACGAGTGTTTACGATTTTTGACGAGAATACACACGATGTCTCACGAAGACATACGAGAACACACGAGCAGTCACGAAGATCGATACGATATTAATATAAGAATAATTACAATAGAAGTAACAATATAATAGGACTCATAGACTTATTAAGTCCTTTTCTTTGTCTTTTATCATCTGATTAATCGGATTTTGATATAAAAAATACAATTTGCTTGCATTTATATAATTGTTTTTAAGGTAGGATGACTCAATAAACTACTTTGTGTTTATTAAAATTAAGATTTTCTTACCCATTTTTCGAGATTTTTCATGTTGAATGGGGGGGGAGTTTAAAAGTGCGCTTTATATTGTTGCCAAAGTACGGAAATAAAAATAAATAATTTCCCCTAGTGGAAATCGAGCAACACCCTCGCGTTTACAGTTGGACGCTTTGCCACAACGGCAATTATTGTTTACCTATGTGAGCTTATACATAGGCAATTTACTTACTAAAATTTTGTTACACTTGTCATATAGAAAGATAAGTTTTGTTACACTCATTTGTTTTTTAATTTTCAAAAATGTCTTCAGTGGGTAATAGAAATCATTGCAGTGTAATAAATATATAATGAGAGAAAAAATATATTATGTATATACAGAACATTCCTATTATAATTATATTTGCTTTATATCAAATACACAATAATATTTACTCGATTTTCTTTTTATTCAATTCGAAAACTTATAAACAATAAATAAAATAAGTAATAACAAAAAACAACAGTATAAATATATATTTATTGACATTTAGAATCTCTCAGCAACTCGTTTGGCGACATTCCTTAAATTCCCATACACTTTGGAAGGCGGTGAACCCATGATCAAATTGCAAATAGCTCTTCTTGCTAAGGCAATATTTTGATAACTACCCAATATATGTATTTTTGAATCAGCCAAAACTATCCTAGTTTTCGTTACATTTTCTATAGTAAACTTAGTGCGGCCTGCTTTACCAGCCAATCTGCCTATAGCTCTGCCTAAATGATCGCCCTGTAGAGTCTTCACATCCTTTATCTCAAAAGACTCGACAAATAAGTCATCTAATCTTAGTAAAGCTAGTGCATCTTCAACATCAAAACCATAGATGAATGCCTGAAAAATATTATGATATGAATTAATTAAATTAAAAAAAAACATATCCAGACTTTCCTCACATCAAGATAAATGGAGTAAACCTAGTTTAGACACAGAGCAGTTGAACTCAGTCATGGCACAGGGGAAAGAATCTCAAGGGAAAGTAGTGTCTTAACAGAAGGTTCCCAGGTTCACTCTGCTTACTCTACAATGTGCAGGATACAATGTGAACATAAAAAAAGAGACACACCAAAATTTTCGAGACATTGCTTGCAAGGGAAAAGCAGAATTAAATTGTCTAGGAAAGTGATAATAATTTAAATAGAATCATTACTCTGAGCAGAAACAACTCAAATTCAGTATTTAGTCAGAAAAAGTAAAACATATTGTTTTACTATTTCTGACTGTAAATACTATATAGTATGAATTAAGCCAAATATAATAAAAACTGGCAAATAGGCCTATAGAAATAAATTATTTGTTAGAAATCTAGTTTACCTAAACAAGTATAATTATAGTATGTTGGCATAAAATAATGTACTGATTAAAGCCAGATAATTAAACATTTAATATAAGTCACACTGAACAAAACTCCAGCAACCCCAAAAATTTTATCCCAACTAGTTAGTGGCTGAGTCACCCTGATCTCTGATAAGTTAGACTAGTGCCATAAACAAGGTAAATGTCTTAAATTAAATGAGAAACATCAGTCAAAACACTTCTAAAGACTTTATTATTAATGCAACAGGAACAATTTTAAATTAACTCCAAACTCACCTCTTCATCAAGATCAAGATATTTTAGTCATGATAGTAGTTAAAATATCTTGACTTTACAAAAGTCAGAAAATTATCAAAATTAATGGTAAGCTACTTTTAGTTTTATTTGCTATACTGTTTATTTTATCTTCATACTGCACACATAACATGGTAGGCAGACGGTATACTTAAATTTAATACGAGTGTCTTTATTTCCTTTATGATACTTCCATTTCCCACTTACTACCAAATTATGGAAGCATTGTGTGTTGAGTAGCGGAACTCAATGCCACTTTGCTTAGTGACCAGAGTGAAGAAATAAAAATATTTAATATTTCACTGTTATACTGTTCTAGCACATCAAAATATCAATATCGCCCAACATAACTTATTAGTAGGCCATTTTAATTGGTGTAGTAAAAAAAATTACTTACTTTAACAAAATCAGCAGCTTTTTGTAAATTAGCTATATCTTTAGTTTCTGGTCCAACTCTGATTTCAACATTGCGACTTTTTGTGTTAAAACGCACTTGGAGCAGAAGATGTTCAACAATTGGTGTGAATATCTTTAACCAATTTTCTCTTAACGGTGTATACCTGGAAAAAAAAGAGAATTATTTAATGACTATAAATACAATTAGCACTGTTTTAAAAAACGTTAAAGAAATAATAAAAACTTATAACAGTTTTCTTGTAGGTTATAAAATTATAATTTACGGCCATATAAAAATTTGAATTTTTTGAGGTTATACACCTGTGAGCTGGTACTGCAACTTTCCTCATATTTTCTTTACTTTCATTTGGCTCTCCATTTTTTTTTATTTTCTTCAATTTAGATCGACGTTTTCGATTTTTCCCCGCATCATTTTGTTGTTCTACGTCCATACCTTCCCCCGTTTCAGAAACGACGTTATTTTGAACATTTTTTAATTTTATAGGGTTCTTGGCAGGTAAAAATTCATCCACATTGATATTTTCTACTTCCATTATGTGTTTTTGTTAATATATATAAAGATCTTGAGGAAAATACTGCTAAAATTATTATTTTCTTGTTGATAAATAATTCTCACATGGTCTTTGACGTTGACCTATAGATAAAAGAAAGAAAAAAAAATCCCTGTGTCAGATGTCAAACTTAATATAGATCGTACTAAATAATAATCACTTAAATATTTTTAACTAGAGATAAATCAAATCAAAGCATTCAAAATAAATAAAAATTATATCTTCTTCAGGAAGTAAATTTTATTTAATTTCTTTTATTTAATATGGTGATAAAATCGTAGAAATAATGGAACGTTTATGTCAAAATACCCAATAGAATAGAGGTGTTATGTCATATATCTTAGCTGAATTTTTATAATTATGAACTAAATAAAGGTAAGGAAAACTAAATATCTATATACACGTTTTTTAAATAAATTATAAACTATGTCTTGCCTCAAATTTATAGGTCCTATTGAAAATGGCGACACTTATAAGATTTGTGAAGATCCCCGTTCAAGGTGGTAAAATAGCAGGATGTACTATCGTTCAGAACAGGACTATAATGGGAAAGGCTTTGCGAGAATCGCTGCCACCACGTCCCCCGAAACCTGCACCATTTGATTACGAAAACAAAAACTACGGTTGGATTCGCAGTCTGTTTGACCGTACCACTCACAGGTTTGACGAAAACACGAAACTTTTAGTGGTCGATGGTCCAGTGGCTGCTGGAAAAACGGAGTTCGCTAAAAAGCTAGCCGAAGATCTCGATATGAAGCATTTTCCTGAAGCTAACATGGATATTCACTATGTTCGCCCAAATGGCGTCGACATTCGTATGTTCGACAAGGATATACCCGAAGACACTAGGACCTTTGACCATGTTAACTTTAACCTTGCTCCTAACCATCGTCTTGCTGGAAATTATCAGATTATGATGTACATTGCGAGATATCATCAATATATTGATGCTCTAGCTCATCTCTTGAATACTGGACAAGGAGTCATTTTAGAAAGGTCGCCATATTCTGATTTTGTGTTTTTGGAAGCAATGCTCTCACAAAATTATATAAGTAAAGCAATTAAGTCAGTTTATTATGAACTGAAGGCAAACACAATTGAGGAATTGATGCGGCCCCATCTTGTCATTTACTTGGATGTGCCGGTGGATAAGGTTTCTATTTTCAATATTAAATAATTATATCAGAGTGTTATGGTACAGTGGTAGTGTCTGACTGTGAATAGGCCAGTTGTGAGTCTGTTTCTTTGTCATGGGAATTATTTTCACTTGCTTAGACTGATGCTTACTAAAAAGACAATCCAAAGTGTTGAGTTAAATTGGGTAATTTAACATACAATATCTTGAAAACTGGGGCCAGCATGGGGAATGAAATGTTTTACTCCTTTCCCTCTGTCTGTCCTGCTATATGCAGTACAGCATGAAACTAGAAAAAGAATATCTTTGAAATCTTCTAATCCTTATGAAAAAGAATAATTTAATTCTAAGTTTAATTATTTAAAATATTTATTTCAATTGACCTATTTATATGTAATTATAATTCATAAAAACAAAACCAAAATCAGCTTCATGCTGTATCCCATACAGCAAGGTAGCCAGTGGAAACCTAGAGCAGTGTGTTAAGTGGCGGAACTTAACGCCAGGTTTTTGCCTTGGTGCCAAGACCAAAGAAATGGAAATATTAATAAATAATATTCCTTCGAGTGGGGCCTGAACCCACAATCTTACATTCACACCCTTGTGCCCCTGCGCCACGAGGGCGATTTACCTCCCCTCTTCTAAACTTTTAATCTTCTCTTTTAATCTTTCTCTCTTTCTATTTTTCTGGGCTAATCTCTGGATTTTCACTGAAACATAGAGGATGTTGTGCAACAAATCGGCTACTATTTATCCCAGAATTCCAGACTATTTATCCCAGAATGCAGGGGCAGCCTTAAAATTTGGATAAAGTTACGGGTGGGTCGTTGGTATTAAATATTTAAAAAAAAATCATACTCTAGGTACAAGAAGCCGTCAAACGCCGCGGCTACAAACATGAGTTGGAGGGTAAAGCTTTATCCAAACCTTATTTAATGGAATTAGAACGTCAATACAAGAACAATTATTTGCGGGACATATCCACGCATGCCGAGCTTCTGGTTTATGATTGGACTGGTGGTGGTGAAGTTGAAGTTGTAAGTATTTTTTTAGCCAAAACTACCTACTACAGAAAAAAAATTAAGCTAATAAAAATGTGTTTAAAAACATAACTGTAATTTAAATGTCTTTCTAAATAAACTCAACAAATAGTAAATCAAGCAAATACCCATATAAAACTTATAATTGGAAAGCAATTAATGAAATTTAAAAAAAAAAAAAATTAATAATAATGTCAATAATTGTAATCAATTCCCAGGTAGTAGAAGATATAGAGCGTCTAAACTTTGACCAGTACACGGAAAGAGAAGAACCCAAAATGAAAGACTGGCGCCTGCCACGAGAGATGGAATGGGCTGAACAGCGAGCGCTTTATACAAATTACAAGAATTACTTGATGAATCTATTCAATATACCAAGATTTGATGTGCCAGAGTTGATAACAAATGCTGATGATGGTTACGCTAGGGATAAGGTAGAAAAGAAAAACGCGCCGCTCTTTGTATTTCGATAGCAAAAAAAATGGAAATCTTTCACTCATCAATGGGGATTGAATCAACAACTGTGGTCTCGATTTCTTGGGTGGTTTATTAATGAAAAAAAAAATAAACTATAAAATTTTATTTGGCGGGCAGAATTTGAACCTGTGTCCTTTTTTGACAAGGCGAATAAAATTGTTATAACTTTTAAATAAAATTGTTATAACTGTTTTAGCATAAAAAATACTGTTTTCATTTCCAAAATACGTGTTTTTTTTAAGCATTACGCTGTAACCCACACACAGCAGAGGGGCCAGAGGGAAGCTAGTCCCTCAATTTCCGCTGAATTCTGGAGGTTTTGATTGAGATTGAATGGCGGAACTCAACGCCGCGCTATGCTCCGACACCAGAGCGAAGATGTGTAAATATTAAATATTTAATTTCCTCGAGTGGGAATTGAACCTACAACGTTTTAGGCGTTTACAGTCTTACTCTTGTGGCCCTGCGCCACAACACGTCTCATTTTTATTTTTTTTTCTATTTTAGGTTATCTATGACCATCCCGCGTTCCATTATGTAGAGGGCTACCAGGATAAGGAGGGAAATATATTAAAGAACAAAATGCCCAAATACACTGAACACATCTAAATAAACAAAAGTGTTATGTAGAATAATATGTATGATATGAATAAAATTATTATGTTGGGATGTACTGTGTTATTTTTTCCTGCTTCACGCTGTATCCCGGATATAGTAAGCAGTTGAAACGTAGTGTTAAGACACTGTTCCCCGCTTTGCACCCAATATCTCGAGGCATTGTATGTTAAGTGGCAGAACTTAACGGCGCGCTTTACCTTGTTACCAGAGGGAGGAAATGAACATATTAAACTTTTCATCTTCGATTGCGAATCGCCCCGGCATAAGCGTGCGTCTATAAGCCCGACGGTTATCGGGAGATTATATGCATGTTATTATTTATTAGTATAAAAAATATAGGCCGTAACAGTCACTAACGCAAATACACACTACAATATATAACAGTCAACGTTCTGTGTTCTGAAATTTTGTGCATTGTACACTTATGAAGAAAACTGTCAAAACTAAGAAAATTTCTCATTGTCATAAAAGCATTAAAATATTATAAAGACTAATAAATATGTTAGACTAAAGAGATATATAATAAAATGATTATCTTTTCCATACTTATTATAATATTATTAGAAAAAGGAGTAAAATAAAATACATCTTATAAAATCTTTCGTTTTATTGTAATAAAAATATAAAACTACAAGTGTTTATAACAGCACCTCACTGCCTTATACAATAGAAAATAGTAATATTAATAAAAATATAGCCACACATACAATCTATTCAAAATAATACAATTTTTAATTATAAAACTTTTACTAACATAACAACAAACAAATATTATTTTATTAATATTTGCATATTATATACATAAAATTAAAGGAATGTCAAATAAATAAAAAATACTACATAGTCAGTTAATTGGGTAATTATTTATAAATGCAGTTTACACAGAATATATTATACATATAATTTAAAGATTTAATAGTAACTGTTTTATCATCATTTTTACTATTCAATTTGTATAAAGAATCAGATAACAAAAAAATACTATCATGTTATAGATAATGCAGCTATCATTACTTGAACCAAAAGTTTAATAATTCATTATAAAAAAATTGCTCATGTTTCTATAATTTTAAAATAAACAAAAAAAAATTGCTATTCATAAAATGTTTATATTTTTAATTAATCTTCATTAATATTATTTTAAAAAATTAAATAAATTTATATTTAAAATTATCTGTTTTAAAATTAAGAAAATCCAGACGTCATCAACATTTTATTTCAGTATAAAAATATATCATCACTAATAGTTTTTTTCACCTGTATACATGTTAAATATAACATTTCATATAAATAAACGATCCACTTCAAGAAATCACTTTATAGAACAAAAACTAAAAATATTTAAAAAATCACAAAAAAAAAATTGAATTAAATCGTTTATTTATATATTAATTTATTACATATCTAATAAATATGGTGAATCTAGTGCACCTAAGCCGGCCGCCACACCACCTTCATTGGCGTCCGCTAATTTAGTTCTAAGCATGTGTCCAGCTTGACGGTTACAGTAGATTTTATCTTTAGTCCTAAGTATAAAAACATTTTTTTTACGATGCACACATATCGTACAGCAGGGAAAGTATTGTTTGAATGTGAATTTTCGAAGTGTTGCGTGGCATGTGGTGGAATTTAGTACCGTGTTTTGTCTTTCCCAGAGTGAGAAAATGAAAATAATTCATCCCCGTGAATGAGAGCACACAAAAGACGCGTATCAGTGGGACGCTGTACTGTTGCGCCATGACAGTCTCATACCATGAAATATATAGCAACTTTTGAATATTAATGAAAAAAATATTAGAGTAAGAGTGAATTTAGTGATGTATGAAGCCATTAATCGCTCCTAATTAATTACAAAAAAAAAAACGATTATATTTACCCAATAATAACTCCAAAAATGCCCAATTCTGAGACAAGATCAGTGACCGGTGGAGGAACCGCCGCTCCGGGACGCACTACATATCCTGACACCTGATAATAGATAAAAGAATTAAATATTTTGAAATTTTAGTCAAATACAACAACTACAATAACTACAGTATTGAAGTGATTCTGACTGTAGTAAGCGTGAAGATTGTGGGTTCGATAAGTAGTCGGATAAATGAGTTATTTTAAGAAACGTTCTAATTAATACAAGAACCTGTACAATAAAATATTACATGAGAAGGCTCATGTTTTATAATATATTATTGTATAGGTTCTTGTAACTTCTTTCTTTATGAGGCTTAACAACGTAACTGCCTTAAAAAACAAGCATGAGACCGTCGTGGCGCAATGGGACAGAGTGTGATTGTAAACGCAATAGTAGTGGGTTCGATGTCCACTGTGGCGAATATATTAAAAGTAGTTTCATTTCCCCATTCTGGTCGACGAAATGCATTTCTTGAACATTTTATGGTGCGTGGGGAACACTATGTTTCTTAACATTATGTTCCCACCTACTATCTTATAATCATAATCACTTGCTATGCTAAAAGAAATCAGTCGCTAAAAATACACTAAGAAAATCCTACCAAAGGTGGTAATATCCTCTCCATGAGTATGTAAGCGGCGCGCTCGCGGCTATGACGCATGCGCAGTAGAGCGTCGCGCACGTCGGACCCGTATAGATTGTTGCCACCGCCTTCCCTTTGGGGCTTTAGAACGAATCTGCCCCAAAAATTGTTATTTATAGAAAAATATATATATAAATGTTCTATAGTTTTAAGAAATTCGACGACATAAGTGGTCAAGTAAAATATTTAGGAGGCAAGACTTAAGCTTTAAAAGGAATCTGTATCCACAATGATGAAATGGAAGATTAGGTGATGTTTATGGAAAACATATTTTTTTTTTGATATTACCAGCAGTGCAGGAATGCTAATTTAAGAGCACTTAATATATTAGTGGATTATATTGTGTAAGTTGTAGAAAAGAAAGGTTGTGGATTCGATTCCCACTCGAGGAAATGAAATACTGAATATTTTCATTTTCTCGCTCTTGTAACGAGGCAAAGTCCGGCGTTGAGTTTCGCCACTCAACACGCAATGCGGATATTCGGCGGAGAGTGGGGTACGAAAGTGTCTTAATGGGAACAGAGTGTCGTAAAGACAAACAAAAAAAAAGTTTTACCTTTCAGCATCAGCCAACGCCATATCAACCGCTTTTTCTCCACTCTCATCAAAGTCCAATGAATAAAGTCCCGTGAATATATCCCTAACCTTCCCAGTGGAGGCGCCGGCGCCCATGAACTTTTCCAGGACACCTGGAGCTGCTAGTGCTTGCTGGACTTTCTTTGTACCAGCCAGTTGATAATGGATTGAAGGGCATTTTATTGCGCTATAAAATACAAAAAAAAAACATTTTTATATAACACACATTTTGAGCAAAGAATATAGTCCTGTGAATATATCCATAATTTCAAAGGACACTCCTCGAGAGCTTGCTGGACTTTCATTGTACCACCAATTGGTAATGAATTAAGTGGCATTTTATAGACAAAATTTCATTACTTTAAAAGTTTCTCAAAATTAGTATGTTGCAAGTTTCTCAAAATTAGTATGTTGCAAGTTATGGTCGTATGTTCAAACGTTACTGGTGCCAAAATCGGCTTAATTAGTGGAATTGGCAAATTATTATATACGGATATTTTATTGTCACGAAGAAACATTGAAAATTGATAGAGAGCAGACTAGCTCAGCTTTATTTTCAACGTGAAAATATATGCCTTAAATCATAATATATTTTATTTATCATCAAAATACAAAGAATAATAAATATGTATTAAACATATCTCTAACAGACTTTCTTTGTAATGATGGATGGAATAGGCATTTAATTGCGTTATCAAAAACAATTGAATCATAAAAGTATACTTAGTAGGAGCAATTAAATTTAATTTAGGTCTCAAAACAAAAATGAAGACTTTTTATAGAGCCATGTTTCACTGCCATGGTTACATATTAAAATAAAGATTTTTTGATGATTAAAATAAAGAACTATCATTTCAGATGAACAACCATAAATTTTTTAAATAGAAAAAAAAACATTTTGTTTGAAACCCAACATATTTAATTCTCATATTTTCCAAAATTATTATTGAACTACTACAAATTTAAAAAAAAGTAAATAACAATACAAAAAGTCAAACCCACATACGAAATAAATAATGATGTAGAAAAAAATCGCATACTTACGTAGATCTTTCCACTCGTAGTCTTGCATCCCAATCTTTACTGGACGGATATTGAGCAGGTTCATATCCCGATCTGTAGTACACTACAGCTACAGGATGACCATCTCTATTAAAAGAAAAATATAATTATATAATATATAAATGAATGCGCCGTCGCGGCACAATAACAGGGCTTGACTGCAATCGCGATGATAGTATTTATATATGTGGGTAACGGAGTTTCCTAACACTAGGTTCCCTCAGCCTACCTTGCTATATGCATGATTAATCATGAATTACTTAAATTAAAGGCACTAAAACTTACATCATGAGTTGTTTTTTATCATTCAAACAAGTTTCTTCATAAATTTCATTCAAAGTCTTTCTGTATATCTGTAATTTAAAAACAATACTTGTTACCATAGTTTAAAAATATATATTAAAAATTACCAAAATGACATATTATGATGTAAATGAAAATATTTTTTTATTAATGTTGTAAGAGGTCACTTAGAATTATCTGTAGTTTATTTTTTGACATGCGAATAATAATGAAAATATTATTTGAAGCCATCGTGGCACAGTGCGACAGTATCTACCTGTAATAGCAATAATTGTGAAATCAAAAATAGGTCGAACTCCACTCGGTGGAATGAATAATTTTGATTTTCTCGGTCTGGTGACGAGACAGATTTAAAAACAAAATTAAGTACCACCACTGATTTGTTGCAGCACCTTGTCTGGAGTTCGAACGAAAAATGCAAAAAAAAAGCCTATATTCAGAATATAATAGCGTGAAACTTAAAAAAAAAACACACACACAATCTAAATAATTAACATTGCTTACCATAATATCGGGCCTCTTTTCGAATATTTCAAACTCATGGAACCTCTGATCGCATATATTGTAAGACACTTCCTCCACTACAAACAGTACCACGGCTGACGGTACACCGAATAAATTGTATGCCTCTATTATGCCCGAGCAAAGACCGGATAGAGCACGGTTTTCTGGCATCTAATAATTATAAAGTAATTTTAATATTAAGCAGCAATCAGAGACGTGAGTTATAATTAATTGGCATTTAATTATAATGCTAGTAAAGATTTGTACTAGTTTAATTTTAACAAATGGCAACCACAGGCATTAAAAAATTAAAGCAATACTTTATAAGTGAAATTAATAAAAAAATATACAAAAATTACTTACATCTTTAATCAATTCGCTATGTCCCAACTGACGCAAAATATAGCTGAAAGAAAAAAACAAAAAAAAAGGTTTAGTAAAAAAAAATAAAGTCGGAACCCATCAGAAAATAATAACTGTTATTTTAAAACCACAGAATACACTACATGCCACGTACACAATGCATGCTAAAAACACAATACAAATAAACTATTATTTGTCTATCTATCATGAAATATAATTAAAATACCTATAGTATTATGACAATTTCATTTAATGGAGAAATAAGGACAATTATTATTAAAAAATAAATTTAATAATTAATTTTGTTTCTTAAAAAAAAACAATAATATATTTCGGCGCAGCATTGTAGACAGATCTACTTAGTCTTTTTAATATTGCTTACTAAGTAGTAAGCAATACTAAAAAATATACAATAATAAAATTGCCACAATAATGTATACAACATGGCAATATTATACAACAAACTGTTCAATAAGTACATGCATTTTTTCATCAGTGATTCAAGATTACCTTAACAATTATGTTATATACTATAATTGAATTTTCGAATTATACAAAATAAAAGTCTATTTTATCATACGTCAGTCATAGTTGTCATTAATAAAATAGTTATTTTTGTTTTAAAAATTTCCTTATTGTAAAACTTAAATTATTGTGAATTGCAAAAGTTTGACGAAAATGTACAAAATATATTTTCTCTTTATGTTAACCATATATTATTATTATAATAGGTTAATAGGAACGAAATGCATAAATATATTATTTGATATAAATATAATAAATATACTATAACAGATTATTTATTTATTAATGATGTTTATATAGAACCACGAGATGCATAAAGAAAAAAATGTAAAGTAACATTTGAAAGATGTGTACCCTAATCCATTCATCAATCTATAATTGGACAAAATTATTATTTAAAAAATTTAAACAAATATAAAAAGACAATTTCGACCGACAGTCCAAGGTCAGGGAACATCTCTCAAGTAGAAAAAAGAAACTAAAATCGCTTATATACATGCACGCCAAACATTTAAAATCTATTTTTAAATCAAATCAATATTTACATCTAAATAACCTTAAAAGCCACAGATTATAAATCTACCCAAAGCATGCATAGATAACATATTTGGTGCAAGCAAGATGGCGGAAGCGTGCATAGAGAACAAGCATAAGTGAGAAATGAACGCGTAATGTTTTAAAGCAGTCACATGAGAGATGTTGACTGATTACACGGAAACCGTTATGGGCTATGACCTTTGTTTATTTGGACATAATATATATATACAAGTATTATATATAATAATAACTAAATATAACTTTTTAGCTTTACTCTACATATATCCCGCATATAGCAGGGTAGACAGAAGAAACCGTAGTGTTAGCACACTCCGTTGCCCACTGGTAAAACTTAAAGTCGCGCTTTATGTCTTACTAGAGCGAGAAAATAAAAAAAATCACTACACCGAGTGGGAAACGAATCCACGATAGTCGAGTTTATAATTGGACGCTGTACGAGAGATTAATAATATTATTTGAATAAATAAATACACAGATTTAAAGGGTTTGAATTACAACACTAATTAAATAATTAGTAGGTAACAGATAAACAATAACAATCCATTATATATTATGTTATCTGTGGTTAATCAAATTTAAAGGTTTTAGCCCATCGCAGTGTCGGTACCGAAACATAGCGGGAAGGTACGACGTCATAGCGCCGAAACTCGCTGCCACGGTGTTAAACTCCACTTGTTTAATTTTGTTGCAGTCCGGTTTTTGCATCAGGTAGTCCGATCTGAAGAGGCCAAGGCTGAGCGACTGGAATATTATTAATTTTGTCCAATTATAAAATACTATAAGTTATATTATATTAAGTTGCCAAAATCAATTTTGACATTTTTTTTTAATATTAATATTTAGAAATTTTTATGTTGTAAATAAAGTATATAAAAATATATATTTAAAGGATACATACAAAGGGAAGACATTTTAATTTAAGTAATATTTAAATATATACTTTATAATCCCAAACCAAATATATTGCTATTCAATAATTGTATTTATGTGGCAATTTATTTCTGTGTATGTACAAATAAATTTAATACTCCATCACCATTAACCTCTAATAATATAACACTATCTTTTTTAGAAATGTAGTATAAACATATACGTAAATTATAATATATACCTACATATTGTTGAGTTAAAAAAACATATCCCTATTTTTTTAAATTACAAAATCATATCACTAAATATATTTTCATTCTTTCTTATTTTATTATTAGTGAATAATTTTTCGATGTAATATGATTAAAAAACATTGTACTCTAAAATAAGTAATAAAAAGATCATTTAAATCATAATTGCCGCCATTTTTCACATGGACGCAGCACAAAGATTATAAACCTATTGATCCTTAAGAAATACTTACACAATGCACATGCACACACTTCACTTACAGATAAAAAAAAATAATTTCTATATACCTATTAGCGTTTAAACGCTATGCTTTAAAAAAAACGTATCACCAGTCAAATGTATGGGTAAGCATATTTTATACATAGAAATAAGAGACATATTATACTATTATGTAAACTGCTGTAATTATAATATCTGTTTATTTATTATTAAGACTCACTATTTCTTTGCAAAAGCAAAAATAATTAATTAATTACAATTCCTTCTATGTAAAAGCAATAATATACATTATCCGCACAATCTACTCTGACAAATGGATTGCAAATATAACATTGTACACAATAGACAATAAACATAACCTATCAACACAAAATATTTAAGTAGCAACCATTTATTAATGATCTATCTATATATTTATAACCCATTTGTTCTTATTTAAATACTGTTATTATTATTTAGTTTGCAATTAAATTACACAAAGTGAGTATTAACTTTCATATAATATGCTACTACATATTAAATTTCATTTCGTTCACATGGTAACAATTATATGTTACCTTAGAATGAATAGATTTACAATACACAAAACATTGCAACAATAAATATTTGTTTTTTACTCATAAATGGTAGACCAGATTTTTTTTTGATTAACATTAAAAGTTTAACAATTTTTTCAAAAATATCTGTGGCAGGGATGTTACACGTGTAATAATTCGGATCTGAGTAATAAGGATACTTTATTGGTTTCGGTTGCGTTTCGAATAATTTCGGTGGTAAATGTTAGATTTTTTAGAAAATTTATTTTCTTTAAATTTAATATAGACAGTTTGTGATATTGCTTGTTTATTTTTTCTACTAACCAAAGTTCTTCGCACTTATGACTATTTCATACTAAACGCCGACATACTCGGTCAGACAAAATTATATCTGAAATTATTCGAAATTTTTATATATCAGATATGTTTACGGTTACCGATACATTTTTATTTCAGATATCTAAACACTTTAGTTACGGTTACGAAACACCGTAACGTCCCTGTTAAATGCCAATTGATCTAACAAAATTCCATTACAAAATCTGGCGTCCATTTTGAATGCAATGTTATGTGACTACCTCTGTATTTCCCGCGACACAGGCCCAAGATGGCCGAAACCGGAAGCTATACTGTTGATCTCCACTTGTTTCCATGAACAATATGGTGTATGTTTCGCACATTGGTTCTCTGTATGTGGACATCTCGACTCCAACATGATGTCCGACCTCAGCATGCCTAGTGATATCGGCTAAGACGACAGATTTATATCTGAACTATAGATCTATATATTTTTACGTTGACGCCTATACTTATACAAAGTGTATTACGTATGTAAGTTTGTGTGCATATTCGTGTTACCGCTAGGTATTTATTTATATATCATATAAGTGTAGTATTAATATTTAACTTAATTTAGACTTAACTTCACGCTGTGTCCCTGGCGAGGTAGTCACAGAGAACGGAGCGCCAAACGCTACGGTCTCTACAACCTCTTTTGCTTCGTCCACTGTCATCAACCTTTTCATACATGCCCTCCGAGGGGTCATCGTGTGTTTTACGTGACCTTTCTCCAGTAACTTTGATACCATGTTTTCGAAGGTCAACCGAGGTCTCCCCGTACCTGTCCTGTCGCTCACATTTCCATCATAAATATTTTTTGACATTCGTTCATCACTCATTCTTTCGACGTGCTCAAATCAGCTGAGCACGTTCTTCTTCACTGTATATCTCTTCATTGTGGATTCGATCAGCTAAGCTGCCTCCGCATATTCTACGAATAGATCGCATCTCCACAGCATTCATCTCACTTTCATTTTTCTTCTGTAATACCTACGTTTTGCTGCCGTACAACAGCGTCGGTACCAACGCTGCAGTGTGTACGGCCAAACGTGCAGCGGTGCTGACGTTTCGCTACGTTACCGGTGCGATGGATGTGGAAAGGCGTATTGCTGCCTGTTACCGGTAGCAATACGCCTTCATCCGCATCCATCTCTTTTTCTAATATCTTACACTGCTCGTGCAATCCGTCCTTTCTTCAATTCTTTCAAATACCAGAACCTTTGTCTTATTCGCATTTAGGCTTAGACCATTATTTTCACACCTCTCTTTCAGAGTGGTGACTAATGCCTGCAACTCGCATTCTGATGATGCAATGAGCACTGCATCATCTGCGTACAGCAGGTTTATTATTCACACTCCCAACCCTATTTGTATCCTTCCCCTTTACGTCCTATGCGTTAAAGTGGTCTGGACGAGACAGCAGTTAGCGATGCGGTCGTCTCTTGTACATTTCTTTTTTGTTATTTTTTTTATATTTCGATTAAATAAATGTTAATATAGTGTTAAAATTTATATTTATATATTTTTTAAATATCTATAAGATTTAAGCTTATTCAATAGTGTAATTCAAAGAGATTTTTACCTGTGCAATGCCTTCTTTTCTGACCTTCACCCATATGTCAAATAGTTTTGCTGTAAATTCATCAACTTGAAGTGCATTTTGCAAGGTATGTTCCAGAAATTCGTCATCATGTGCTACCTGCAATAGGACGTGTAGTTTTTCATAACTTCACGCTAGCACGATAGGGAATGGGAACCTGGGTACCTAGTGTTAACCTGGTACCTGGGTACAAAATAACATGTATTTTCTTATTTTATATTTGTTTACTAACCATAACTATAACCTGATACATATGCAGAGAGAGATAAAATTATTCTGTCTATTGTTTCCGTCGACGATGTCGGCGTGTTGATAGGCGTAATTCAACGCCACATTTTATCTTACCAAAGTGTGGAAATGAAAATAGTCCATTCCCCGAGTAAGGATTAAAGATACTACCATCGCGGTTACAGTTACAGTCAGCCATACGCCGGGTAAATTATTTTAAATTAACTGGTTTGATAAATAATGTGCAACGTTAGGTCCGCCGGCGCAAAAATGGATGTAAAATGAAAAATGCAGGTGTCCACTACCTGGTTATTAGGTTCTCTCTATATTATTATATGGGAAATAGAGAAAATTACATACCTTATGCATTAGTTCATTCAATACAGGTTGCAGCTCTATGGCTTTGTTAAATTCTGTGCGGGGAAACGGCGACGGAAAAAGGACAAACGGTGCAATCTAAAATAAAAAGTCAAAATAAAGTTTTTCATATTATTATTTCTTTTAGAACCCAGTGTCTTACAGCATTAGCTGTAAGACACTGGCTTATCCAATTTTCCGAAATATTGCATGTTAAGCAGTGGAACTTAACTTTATGGTTTCTTTTCTTATCAGAACAAGGAATGATAATAGATTACTCCTCCACGTGGGAATCAAAGTCACAATAGTTGCATTTACAGTCAGCCGCTGTGCTGTACATTTGGCTGCTGTTGTGTGCATTTGAATGTTGCACCACAACTCTTTAGATAATAATAAAAAATGTATTATACAATAATATCTATGGGGAAGATTTGATGAAAAGCAACATTCTTGGGTTACAATTTGCATTAGATTAATATTAAAGTACATATAAAAACATTTAAGACAATTTTTTTTTTGAGAGTGGCCATATATGACAATATAAAGCTATAGTCCATTTGTTATATTCCTACACAACCCTGAAATCGATGACCAAAGCTTCCCACAATTTTTTCCATACTTAGAGATCTTAGACAAGTAACAATCAGATTCAGACATTGTTGTAATTGGTATTAAAATAATTTGTTGTAAATGAAATAATCCTTGTATCCCATTTTGAGCATGTGTCACTTCTCTAGTAATAAGTTAATTTTAAAAGTATTTTAATTAAATAGTTTTTTTATCCAATACTGCCCTTGCACTTAATTAATTAATTCCATTTATTATAGTATTATACAATAAGAAACATAAACAATAATGATTTCCATTCATTGAGAATCTCACAAATTCAATAAATTGAAAATAATTAACATTTATATTCCAACTACTAATGATAGATGGTATCACTAATTGTAGTGTCAATTAATAAATCACTTAATGTTAAATAAATAAATTAAATTCAATTATTAAACAATAAATAACTTTGTTCAATGAAAGTTACACTAAGCAAGTTAATTTGATTTTATATTCTAAATAATTTCCCCTAAAGGAATAATATTACAAATTGAAAGTATTATAATTATATATATTTTTTACTATCACACTCTCCCACATATAGCAGGGTAAGCAGAGGGAATCTAGTGTAATTCATTTTGTTCCCCACTTTACACACAATTTCAAGATATTACATGTGGCAAAAGTAAACTGCACTTAGTGAGAAAATTGCACTGCATTCACCAGAGTAAGAAAATTAAATTAGTCGACCAATGAGTGGGTATTGAACCCATAAACATCACATTTACAGTTAAATTCTGTCCCACTGTGAAACAATAGCCTTATCAATCAATAATTATGAAATATATCAAATTGACTAAAAAAAACAAAGTTAATATTAAGACACTGATTTCTAATTTCTAATTATGCAATAGTAAAAAATATTTGGCCTCGCAAATGAAACTATAATATTACAACATCTTTTTCAAGGCTATTTTGGTACAATGGTTTGGAGTTCAACTGTAAATACTATGATTGTAGGTTTGATTCCCACAGGCAAGAAAATTGTTCTATTTCCTTGCTCTAGTAAAAAGAAAAAGTGTTATGTTGAGCCCTCCCTCACTAACATGAAACATCTCAAAAATTGTGCCATGCATGGCAAACATATTGTCTCAACACTAGGTTCCCTTGGCCTCCCCTGCTATATGCATTTATATAAAATTAAATCAGCTTCACACTGCCTTCCTGCCTACACTGACGTGTGTGGGATGCACACGTCAAGGTAGGCAGAGGGAACCTAGTGTTAAGACGCTGTTCCCCACTGTATTTTGAATTCTGGAGGCATTGCGTACTGAGTGGCGGAACTCAAAGCCCCACTTTGCCTCAATACCAGAGCAAAGAAATGAAAATATAAATTTAAATAAATATTTCATTTCCTTGAGTAGGGATTGAACCCACAACCAGACCCATTTACAGTCACACTTTGTACCCATGCGCCATGACTCTCCTCGCCTCTAAAAATAAAGTAGATTCTCAATATACATTTATATATTTACTTAGGATTTTTAGAGACCAATTTATTTTCAATACTATAACTAAGTAAATCTTATGCGAGACAGAAAAATGAAAAGTATGTTCTTTTTATTAATATTACCTGTATGGCATCTTTAGTAAAGTTTTTCTTATCTCTCATACCAACACCGTGCATTAAAGCCCAATCCTTGGCCTTCTCTATCACAGTTACCAATAATTTTTGTTCCACTGGCAATGGGATACATGAGGCTAGTCTAGCTTGGGTCATTTTGTAATGTCTCTCACTAATGTAGCATAAATTCACTTTAAAATTTAAAGAATAATTCAGTTTTGAAACTTGACAATTAGGCTATAATTTTCCTGTAAAAGACAACTGACTGTCGAAAAGCTAAATCCGAAATGAAGTATAGCTTTGATTGACATCTGACAGTGAATGTTGAAAATATTTATAGCAATCAAGTAATCTTGATTAGATTACTAATCAATTTGAAGCAGACACTAGACAGTCTGTACTCTATACATAATTTCTGACATTGACATTAAAGGAATTTGCAAATATTTTACATTGTCTGTTAGATATTAATTTAAGTATAAATCATTCATTGTAAATTATATTTTTTACGCAGTGTGTAATTATTATATTACATTCTGAAGATATTGTAAATGTTTTTTTTTGTTACAGGTAAATGCTGTATTATTAAGTAAGCTAAATGCAATAACTAAAGTAAGAGCATTCTATTTATTTTTGATTTAACACGTGAGCACACAAATAAAGCTACTGACCTACTGCGCCCGATTTTACGACGAAATATTGTCAATAATATTGTATAGTGTATAGTGTCCGGGGCCATACATTGATCAATATTTTTCATTATTGTATTGTCCATATTATTGTATATGTGAGGCTAGCCTATTGGCACGTCCTCAATTGGCACGTTTAAATTATATAATTTTTAAATTTTTAATAATTCTCTCACCTTTTAGTTAACCCTCTAATCCTTAAGATATTTAGGCATTTTTTTTAGGTCTTGTAGAATGTTTTAAATTCGGACTACCCTCCGGCATTTTAGTAATAAGAGATTTTTATGAGGAACAGAGAGTCATAATACCAGGTTCCACCTGACTACACTGCTGCATGCGGTATACACCGTGCAGCAAATTTTAGTAATTAAAAAAATACATGATGAGAGATTCCCTTTCAAAAAATATTATCTCTATTTGATTAGATTTTTTTATATCAAGAAGATTTTTAGCGTAGTTTTCCTAACTTTATCGCGAAATGCTTTAATATTAGGTCCTTGAATAAGTTATCGCTTTTTTTTTTTGTTAAAAAAAAAGAATTAAAATATTTTTTTTTATTAGCTTCACGCTGTATCCTGCACACAGCAGGGTAGGCAGAGGGAACGTAGTTTTAAGACACTCCGTTTCCCACTTTCTGACGAATTCTGGAGGCATTGCGTGT
>JAAIXJ010001799.1:0-13370 GCA_013403705.1 Heliconius hermathena
GAAATAATGTATCTTAACCCTTTCCTAACGAACATACGAAAATTAATAAAAAAGAAAGTTTTTATGATTTTATATGGGTAAGGGAGAATAAAGAAAACTAATTTATTTTATTTAGATTTTTTTATTATATCTAAGTACTATTTCTATAACCTAGACTTACAAGTACCGTCAGAGACTTAGGGTCACAAAAAGACTAATAAAATAGGACCATTAAGTACTACTTTTATGTCCAAATGAACAATAAATTTAAAAGTATTTAAAGATTAATATTATGGTATTCTGTAAAACAATTAGTTTTTTCATTAATGCGTAAAAATATATTGCAGTGTTAACATTTTAAACGAGTTTTTTTTTAACTTTAACTGTATTTTCTTCATACTGCATACCTCACACCTCTCTCTATTTGAAACTAATGTAGCCGAATGTACACCGCGGTTTCCTAAACGAACATCTTTCACCGTTGAGAAGCCAGTTTTTCGCCTCTTAGATGGCCCAGGACTAGGTATACAGTCTCTTGATAATCTTTTCTTTTTGTTATCTTTGATATCTATTATGGACATAAACCCTTGCGCAATGGATCTCCTAGAGTCTTTTATAGATACCTTTTCCATTATGAGACTATGAATAACATATGCATTTACAAACGTAATATCTAGAATATCCCAAACAACCTATGCCACCATTTTCCACACCGTAAAGTGCTGTCAATCTATCTATTCTGTCAACACCCCCCATGTAAGAGTTATATTGTTGTCTTTGATGGCCTTTGAACAAGTAATTTTAGATTTAGGTCTATATTTTTCATCTTATATAATTTATCTTTACAATTAGATGGCATTTACGTATTGTTGTCGTAATGGAGATAGCTCAATATTGCTGCAAACCTATCTCTAGGCATAGTTTTATATACCAGGGGAATAACCAAGTCAGGTGCCGATGAATAATGATCTGTCCAAGAAGGTGTAGTGTTGTACCCCCTATAGAAGTTCATTCCAATAAAGGCCAGCAGTTCTAGTAAACACGTTTCTTCATCACGTTTCTTCCTTCTACCTTTCTAGACTGTAAACTATCTGGAACAGTGTTAGGAAGAGAATGTACACTTACATCTTGGTCTATTTCCATACTAGATTTATCTGCCTCATGTTTTGTATTAGGTCTAGATTGAGTGAGAATATATTTTTCTAATGCGGCCTCAAAGTTTTTATCAAAATTGATAATTGAGGGTAGTTTGTCTTCGGAAATATTTTCTTCATCAGATAATTCCACATTTGGAGGTTCGGAACAATCTGATAGATCTTCCATAAGTAAGGCTTCTATCAAAGCCGTATTCTTTGAAATGTTCATTATAAATTTCTGTAATATAAGATAAACAAATATTATAATAATACTCGATTTAATTAACAAAAAACCAACCAAAGTCCCTGACAGTACTTATAAGTCCTTGTACCTTTTCCACTTTACTTCGGTCCAAAACTTTAAAATTATAATGTAAAACTATATTAATTATATAGTTAAAAGTACAATCTAATATAATAGTGAAAAAAATATACACTTACCTCGTTAAATCTATTTTTAAATATTTTCTAAAAAAAAAGCAATTCGCAGTTCTCAAATCCAAAACAGGTCGAGATTTGAAAGTGTCACTTGTTGGCTGTATATAGAAAAAAATGGAATAAATCACTTTGATTGGCTAGCGTAATAGTACTCGAAAGGATCGTCAGTGTCAAATAAGTAATGCGCGATTGTATTATCGAAATAATGGACATGTAATCACCTGGTACAAATTAGTACCGTCAGTTAGGAAAGGGTTAACACTATTGCATTCGGTTCCCTCAGCCTACCCTGCTGTTTGCAGGATACAGCCTGAAGCTGAGAAAAAAAAGCTACATCATTGTAAAGTTTCTTCTAAATCCTTTCAATAGTTTTCACATAAGAGTGGAACAAACTGAGTGCTTGAAGTAGAAAGCATTGTGTCACATTGTACTATGCATTTTACTGGGCACTGACACAACACGTTTGGGCTTAACTTTAGTATATTAGTAAATGAATAAAATAGCAGTAAATTGCTTTAATATTTATTATAATGTTAATGATAAACCACAGAGAGTTACTTTTGCCATCAGTCTGAATCATTAGATTAGATCAAACATTTATAAATAATATTTTTGTCTTCTAAGTAATCTCTAAGTAATCAACATAATTATTAATATAACAAAATTATAATCAGTCTTGCAATGTTAATTATTAGGAATTAGTATAAAACACAAAACAATAATCCTAAATTTATCATCCTAAACTTTCATGATAAACTTCAAAACACTTTGGACATAAAGGTGTTTATTGGGGCATCCTTTGCAACTGTAGCTTGCATCTTTTCTAATATTTTGCTTAGAGGATACTTTGTATTTCAAAAAAGCTTTTTAGATGTACCTGCTCAAGCTAAAATTTGTTCAGGTCAGTGACTACTGCCTCTTTTTAGTTGCAGTAATCTTTTCTGATTGAAGATGAGGATGTCGAAATCACTTGCTATCATTGATTCTGGTGTCGCTAAACATTCTCTCAAGTCTTTTCCTGTTAAACTTTTGACTAATCCAATCATATTCTTAATCAGTTCTTCGCTATACTTTATATAGCAGTTATAACTAGGGTTTTTTTTTTTAAATTTTGACCCACTCTCCTCCGGCGTGACCGGAGACTTTTTCTAGTATGAGCAATTTTTGTTACGGTTTTATATTGTTTAATCGAAATAAATATTATTTTGATGTAAAGCTAATTTTAAAATATTTTAATCTGAGTAAATATATGTTTGTTTTTTTTTTTTGCTTCTTTGCTAGGCCAGGACTTTTCTGTTATAAATTTATAAGATTTAATTTTATGTGTGAATCTACATTAACAACATAACTACTGTACTACTTACTTTTACTATGGTAAAAGTCTATAACCTGTATGTTATAGATTTTACATATGTTTTCATATTGCTAGTTTTTTATAATATGTACTTAATATGGTAGCACCCATTTTTTTTATGTATAGTTATTATATATGGTTTTAATTTATTTATTTATTTATTTTTATTTTATTTTATTTTATTTTATTTTATGTTAGTGCTGCCATTTTTCTTTAAACACCTTATTGTTACGTAGTTGCAAAATTCCACAAAATGTTCTCTTTGTTTTTTATTCTCCATTATTTTTGGTAACAGATCTCTACTAATGGGAGTGTCCATATTGTTTTCAGTGTCACGGCGGGCTTTGGAGAATATGGGGCAATCGATGAGTAGGTGTAGGACACTTTCCTCATTCTGCTGGTCACAATCGCACTCAGCAGTGCTTTTTAATTTATATTTCGCCAAATACTCTCCATAGCCCCTGTGACCTGTAAGTGCCTGAGTTGTAATTGCATTTAATTTTAATTTTTTTATTATTTTAAAAGCTGTTTGTGCTGTTGGCAGGAAAGCTTTCGTGGTTTGGCCTTTATCGGATTCTTTGTACCTCCTATTCCAGGCTTCTACAGTCCTCTCAAGAGAGAACTTTGTAAAGTAAGAGAAAGTAAGAACTTTGCTCTTTACATACGACAGCGGGCACTCATCATAGTCCGGTGCCTTTTTCTTGTTTGCCGCTGCCGCTTTTGCCAGCTCGTCCGCCCTCTCGTTTCCTGGGATACCAACATGCGCCTTCACCCAGAAGAGTTTGATACTTTTACCCTCTTTTAACGATCTTTTTATATTGTCTTTAATGAAATATATTATTGGGTGGGACGCATCCTGGTTTCCCAGCAAGTCGAGAGCCGATCGGGAGTCGCTTAGTATGCAGGTCGACGGCTCCGAGGATCCTAGCGCAATTTTGGTGGCTTGGTAGAGAGCGAAGAGCTCCGCCTGAAACACTGTACAGAAAGGCGCCAACACGTACTTTCTGGCCAGCGTTTCGACGTCACTCTTCCAGCACGAAAGTGCTGCCCCTACCCCGCCATCAATCTTGCTTCCGTCCGTGTAAATGATCATACCTTTTAGGTCATGAGCATTTACAGTTTCCGGTTCAAGGTCCTCGAGGCATTCGAACCACATCCCAAGTTCCTCCGACGGATGGGGCGTCTGGCTGAGCTCGATCTTTTTCTTGACCATCCTGCCACAGAGGAAGTCTTGTGGCTTGCCTCGCTCTGCCTCGTAAACTTGCGCAGCCTCTTGGACTCTCATATCGAGGGGTATTAGCCCGCTTAGCGCCAGGGCAGCATCCAGAGAGACCGTCCTGTAAGATTTAATAATCTTCTGGGCGAAGCCTCTCTGTACGCTGTCCAGGCACTTGCGAGTACTAATTTTATCCACCTCCGGTGCCCATACGCTGGCTGCGTAAAGTATTATAGGCTCTATCACTGCAATGTATATTATTCTAATGATCTCAGGGTTCAGTCCCCAGTTTAATTTTGCCATTCATGCCAAAGGTTTGTAGATGTTTAATGATTTTTTCGTGATGTATCTAATGTGGTTGTTAAAAGTTAATTTGTCGTCTAATATTAATCCTAGAATTTTAATTTCTTTTACTAAATTTATTTGTGTACCACCCATTTGTACGAACGGGGGATCATACTTTAATTTGCGCGTGATGACCATCGCGTTTGTTTTGTGTGGTGCAAATCTAAGTTTGTTGTTTATATCCCATTCGTACACATGAGCCAGTACTTGTCTAGCTTTGTCTGTAATTCGGGACCCTGAGTCCCCTGAGATCACTAGAACAATATCGTCTGCAAAGGCCTGGCAGTGCACGTCAAAAGCTGCTACCTCTTCAAGGATAGGGTCGAGAAGCAAATTCCAAAAAGTTGGACCACTTATGGATCCCTGCACGCATCCTTTTGTAGTGATCTGGGTATGTTCGTGGTCCGCATATCGAACTGTGACCCGCCTGCCTGTCAGGTAACTGGCCACCATCTTCCTGATGTTTACGGGGCACCCCTTCCTACCCAGCTGACATCTGATGGCTGGCCACCACGCACCATCGAAGGCGCCCTCTATGTCTAGCGATACCACCAGGTTTATCAGTTTGTTTTTCAAGCTGACCCTGATGTTATTCACCAGATTATAAAGAGCGTCCTCGGTACTGCGCTGTGGGACAAAACCGTACTGGCTTCTGTTCGCCCTCGGAAGAATGTGCCACCTTATGCGGCGAACCATCATTCTTTCCAGAACCTTGCCGAGAACCGACAACAGGCCTATTGGTCTGTACGATTTCGGGTGAGTGTAGTCGTCCTTCCCAGGTTTCTTTCGACATCCACAGTTTTATTGCTGACTTGGAAAGGGCCCTCAGGTTGCTTGCCTGCGAAGATCTCCATGTTACACGTGTAAAAAAAGCCCTCCAGTTTCTCGTCAATGGTGACATCTTCTCCCACGTGATAACACACCTGACAGATCTTGACAAATTTTTCATAGAAGTCTCTGATTGGGGCGAGTTTGCCTGTCATCGAATCTTACAGCCATAAGTGGGAAACGGAATCTGTTGATCCCCATGGTGAGGCAGAATATCTCAATTCCAAAACCATTACTATCCCATAAGTCTGCCAAGTTCGGCTTCCCAGATTTATGTATCCCAGCTATGTAGAGTAGGCTAATAAACGCTTTGATCTCTGTTTTGTTTGTCTTCTTAACGTCTCTAAGTCGTGAATAATTATGTTGGACGACCTCGATATATTGGTTTGTGAAAGATACAATAATTTCCAACATGCTGTCGTCAAATAAGCAAGCCCATGATTCGAAAAATGTTTCTGTGCCCTTTCCTTGGCTTATCGGGCCAGGGAGTCCTTTCAGTAAGTTGTGGGTCCCTCTCTTCTTACTGAGGAAGGGATTTTTTTTCCATGTAATTGAATCAATTACCTTTTTTCCCTAATTACAACAACAAACAAAAACAGGCTCAGTGCAATCACAGTCAATCGATGCTTCCAAATCACTTAGACTTGTATTTGAGTTTTCTTCCCGTTCTTCAATCTCTTCTTCTCCATCAGTGTCAAATTTCTCTTCAGGAACTTCAGCAACAAGGTTTGAGGGCCCTGGAGCTGGAGATCCAGGGTCATCTTCTTGAAAGTTTTCATCATCACTCAGGTCGCAGCCATCAAGAAGAAGTTGATGAATTTGTAAGATGTCATCAGGGTTATTCAGATCAAAGAGTTTTTTCATCGCCATATTGAATCTATGAAAAAGAAAACACAGTTTCAGTCAACGAACATACCAAAACCCAAATAAAATAGTCCAGAACATTGATCTGAACGAAAATGGTTGAAGAAAAAAAATGTTCTCATTGTGAATAACATGAATACATGCATGTATCTGTGAGATAACCATGCGCCTATCATGTAGAAAATATACATTTCTAAAAAATATTGTTATCAAGGTAACAAAAAAATGTGAAGGTTAGAAATCCGAAATAGGGCATTATGAAAAACTTACAGTATTACACACGTGTCATCTGTGAGATTATCTCGGCCAAAACACACGCAAACTGCACTGGACGCACGCACACCGCCATCGGAACTGTCGAGCTAGGCGAGCTTAAGGAATACGTGGTGGACCAGGCTTCCGTCCCTCCATCAAACTTATGACGAAAAAACAGAACTGGTCTTCTGTGAGATGACGCGCGTATATTGGAGTGTTAAGTCCGCTCTTATTTCTTGCAAGTAATCTTTAAATGTTTTCCCCACAGTAGCTTGGATGTGGGCAGTTGTATATGAAGGTTAAACTTGTAGGACTACATTACGTGAGCATGGGAAAATACCACATTTTCTAAATCCTGCTATCATATTAATTCCTGCTGTAGATACATTAAATTGAAGCGCCGAATTTACAAGCTGACAAAACAAGTTTTTAGGTAGAGCTTCAGCTTTCCTTCCACGTTGTGTTTGACGTCATTTGTTGAGCACTGTTCTCCAAGCTGACTTTGGTGATGAAAAATATCCTACATCCAGGGGTTGGAGGATATGTGTTGAGTTTGGTATGAAGCAAAAAATTTGATATGTTCTTCACAGATTTTTAGGGCTTCGACACTTAAATGTGTACTTAAATTGTCACATATTAGAATTTTCTTTCCTTCATTTTGGTCGACAATTGGTTCTCAAGCCATTCCTCAAAAATATCAGCGTCTATCCAGCCAGACTTTGAAACAGCCATTTTGAAAGACTGCATTAACGGGAATTAGGAAAGATAATATTTATTTAAAGTAAACACATGGAATTAGATTTTTTTTTAATGACATCACTGAGATGTGTACCATCCAAAGGTACACTCACCTCAAATCTGAACCTCAAATTCGTAAAAACTCGCTGGCACGTCGCTCGTGGGGTAGCGGACATTTCCTCGCAAATGTTGTTCTTGAGCTGGGCAATTGTCGTCGGTTTATTGGCATAAACGCGGCTCTTAAGGTACCCCCAGAGAAAAAAATCCAGTGGCGTGAGATCTGGGCTCAGGAGGCCTCGGAATGTCCCCTCGACGCGATGTCAGTTTTTCAGTAAACATTTCGTTTACAACTGCTAAGGACTCATTGTATGTATGAGATGTCGCGCTGTCTTGTTGAAAGCGAGGATTTACACAGTTCAGTTGAATGTTTCTATTTGCAGTTGTTGCTGGTACATGTTTCGAGGGCGAACATCATTTGAATCACTACGAACTGTTAATGGTATAGTATGCTCCACATTTCATGCAGCATGTCAAGAGCTGAATTTGCTTGAAAACGATACTCATTGGGACACGACAATCGCTGAAGCAATTATTTCTGTATCTACAAGTCAGATACGCACATTATTTGCTGTCATCATTTCGACATGCTTCCCACCGAACCCACGTGACCTGTGGAACAGATACAAAAATAACATGTCAGAAGACATTTCACATCGAATTCATGTCAGCACAAGCAATCCCGATGTTCCTGTCGCGAGGTCTTGGAACGCTCGAGTTCCACCCTCATCAGCGACATCTCCTTACGCAGCTCCGACAGCTTTTGTGTCAAGCGGCTGTTTGCCGCCCGGAGCTGCGTTACCTCCTCGCTGGCCGTTTTATTGGCCAGGATCGCCACGGCCCTGTTGATAGCGCTGGAGGCCTCCTTAAGGGCTTTTGCAAACGTGCCCTTAAGGTTGCCGGATCTGCAGGCGACTTTATTTATGATGGCCAAGCTGTCCGTGACCTGGTGCTGCAAATCTTGCACCAAGGGGTCTTGCCAGATCCGGTACATCTGAGAGCCTGGAGCTTGCTCTCGATCGCACTATCTCGGTCATGTCCATGACCACGTCCTCCGCTTGGAGTCGAAGCTCCTCTCTTCTAGCCGTTCTCAGTTTCGTCGGCTTTTCCTTCTCTTCGTTATCGACTCGAGTCGACTCCATGGACACCCAACTATCCACCTCAGACTCGGAAGCCGCCCAGAAACGGCCTCGTGAGGATGTGGACACCGACCGGGACCTCCCGCTGATGATAGAGGCGACATCCGCCAGGTCCAGCCGCCCCCACAACCACCTTCGCGCATTTAAGCGCAGTCTCTTTCTTTGTAGGCTCAAGAGCCTTTTCTCCGCCTGTGACAGGCACAACACCCTCTACTCCCCCCTTCTCGGGCAACATCAAACCACCACTCTCCTCAGGCGCCAAAACAACAATTCCCTTCTCCGCCTCCAACTCCGCTCATCTCGGGCCCTTCCCCCTCAACATAATGACAACAAGTGCACCCCCCCCCCCCCCCATTCGGTGGGTTTGCGTGTCGTAGCACGGGGGGATTCTCCAGCTCTTAAGAGACTGGTACCCTTCTGGCGTAATGTGTAATTATTAGTTGCCATCATGTTGTTTTTGCTGTTCCACAGCTGGGCTTTTCTGTCGGGGTGTGCTCCCCTAGGCCGTGTCCATAACAATGAACTAAAGGCACGCCCATGCCTGGCTGGATTTGGTTCGCGCCGGGAATAAATTCCCGATCCACTCGACGCAAGTGTGAGTGGTTTCCCCTATCCGCCACCTGAGGACGCGTCCAGTAGGAGGGCCAGCAACTCCCTTGGGAGTTTTCCCTTGGGAATCCACACCGTTTTGTTACAACTTGAGAAGTATTTCATAGTTTTCCGTCGATTATATTTTCTTGTCGCCCCTATTTCTTATAACATTCAGAACAACGAGTTTTGTTTTTCACTCCACCTTTCATATTCGGTCGGTGTTAGTTTCTTTTTATAGGTGAATGCATATTTCTTGTATAACCATACAAGAAATATGCATTCACCTAGCTCCATATAATTTGAAATTTTTAATTATAAACAGACTTTTTTAAAAATTTTAAATACAACATGGCGGATGGTGTCATTTGACTACGTCGTTCGAAGATCGACCCCTTTTGTGTTTTGTGCCAGTATTTTACCCAACACACTTTTTAAAATCAAGACTCTTTTCGCAGAACGACGAGGTAACTAGATTTACCAAATCCACGGCGATGTGTTCAGAAACTGCGTGAAAACCTAGAAACACATTTCTTACCTCAATATTTCCATTTTCCGATCTTGATATCACTGCATATCTCATAACAATGCTTAGCAGTTTCGATATTTCTTTCGTTATATCCATAATGATGATAAAAACGGTGACTCTCTAATCTGATACAATAAATGTTTATCAAGTTGTTTATCAAGGTGACCAAACGCTCGATCTTAAAAATCAGACAGAGATATGAGAAAACATTAGATTATGATAACATAAATTATTAACTCAGTAAACGAGATCATTTCTTACCTCTATGCAGTACATCACAGTATCAGTACATTGAGCCTTAGCGTTTCGAGTGAGTGCTAGTATCGCGATCATCTGGAAAGCAAGGAAAAGTTGGCCTTAAAGAAACTGGGGGCCATCAACAGAGCGAGACGGTACTTCACCACAAAACACCGATTGGTCCTGTATAGAGCCCAGGTTCGGGCTCATGTGGAGTACTGTTCTCATCTCTGGCTTTCATCAGCTTGACCCATTTGATCGCATAGAACGTAGAGCTGTTCGAATCGTTGGGGACCCAATGATCTGTGCAGGGCTTGACATATTGGCTTTGCGTATAAATGTCTCCTCGCTGTACATTCTCTACCGCATTTATCATGTAGTGAGTTCTGAAGAATTATTTGACCTGTTACCTGTCGCCGAATTTTCTAACTGCACAGTACGTCACAAACTCAAGTATCATCCACACCATCTGGATACGTGACACTAAACAACTGTGCGGTTTCGTAGGAACTTCCTTCCATGCGCCTTACTACTGCAGAATGCCCTACCTGCGGCAGTGTTTCAAGGTCAATACGACCTGAGTACCTTCAAAATGCGCTTCTAACTCCACTTTAAAGGCTGGCAACGCACCTTTAGCTCCTCTGATGTTACACGGGGTCGTGGGGGGCGATGATCACTTACCATCAGTTGAAAAAGACAACGCAACGAGCGTAGAGCTCGGTCTTGTCTCTATTTGCAAACCAAACAACCAACAGGGTTGGCGGTAGGCAGCGCCCAGAATTTTTAAATAAAATATTAACAAAAGGTCAACTCGTTCGTATTTTGACGTAGAAACGTAATAGGTTTCTGGTAGGTCCTATTGCCTTGGTGGGGATTAATTTTAAAAGGTCCAGGAGGTTTTAATGGTCCCTTGTCAAGAATCAGCCGTTTTTCGTTTTCGTTCAATTGCTTGTTTATATACTTCCCTAAGTCATTTGATTTTTAAATTAACTTAACAAAGTTATTTGTACCATTCAAGTTTCATAATTAGCCTTTTTTCTCAAAACCCCACAGCCAATGGGAATCTAAACATAAATTAAGAAAAAATTGCACGATAATAATATAGCTATTTAACATAATGAGCCTATTCTTATAATATGAATTAAAAAATCACAAAAAAGAAAACAATTTTACTAACAATATTTGTTTTTCGTAACAAAATAATTACTATTTTAATTCAACATTATAAACCTTTATTAAAAGTCAACATTATAAACCTTTTGTATACCAACTAGAAAAATATTCATTTTCAAAAAGTTACTTTAACTATATCGCAATTTACATGATTGACGACCTCAATACACGAATATGGACAAAGGAGCGCAGAACATTCTAAATATATTCACTTCACATTTAAAAAAAAAACCAAAATTTTAACAAGCAACAAAAATAAATTATAATTAAAAAAAAAAACAAAGACCCGCCTGCCTCATAAACAACTAACAGAAAATCAATTGAAAAGGTTGAAACAAGATAATTTAATATTAATAACTTTATTGAGTTTCACAAAAATATTAACTTAAACATAATTTTTTGCAATACAAACAGAGCCTAAACAAATATAAAGAAATGAGAAAAGATTTTCTCTGTATCCGGTCTAGTTAAAAATATTACACTTAAAAATATCAACACTACTGTACACAAAAAAATACTGTACACTACTACGTTGTACTACTGTACTGTACTACTAGTTACGTAGGGCTGCAGTTGGAGGGTTAAGAAAATACGATTTTTATATACAAAATTTATATTAATAAAATCTTAAATTAAAATACATATTAAATTTAAAACTATACTATATCTAAGATTACTGCCTTCAATGTTGGAAAAGCAGTAATCTGTCTAAACCTAAATTAATCTAACTTAACCTACGACTTAATTACTCCACGATGGAATAATAAGTGTGGGAACAGAAGAAATTGCTTTCCCACCGGCGCTGTTTACCCGATCTGTCCTTTGTCAGCATTTTGTGGCGCTCGGCCGCCTATCAGACGGACATATTATAATATTAAATATGTTTACCGCCTGTGACACCGAGCGCTATATAACACACTTAAAAATATCAATACAGTAGTCCTTCAAAATTTTAGGCAACATCATACGATACGTATAAGGTCGGGGCATAAATATTTTCGTATTGTTCATACAAAGGAAAATATTTTTTTTAGGTATATTTTTTCATTTATTTATAATAAATAAAAAATTATACCTAAAAAAGTATGTGCCGTTTTGATCGATATCTTGTTGCCATCTTATGGGTAATGCCACGATCCCATTCCTGTAGAAATTTTGTGATTTTTCATTCAAAAATCTGACAGGTAGTGTTCAGAGTGTTCTTTTGAGGTTAGCTTTAAGCTTCCTAAAGAGTTCTGCAATAACTGGTGGAAATCAGCCCTGGCTGACCTTGCTCCATCAGATTTCCAATTCCAAGATTCTATTTCCAAGGTCAGGCCCTTGCTCCATACGGAGGATTTTTTTTTTCGTGAGGAAATCCTGTTACGGGTACGGAGGATGCATCAACACATCACAGCCAAGCTCTCAATTTTTGCTGCGTAGTTATAGCTTAGTGCGATCTGGCGTTGTCATGTTTAAGAAATGGTTCGGAATTGTTTCATTTTAATAAAGAATCGCAAATGGAAACACGTTGCATTAGGTTTCTCTCAGATCCATGTCAAGTTTTTTCTTGTACCCAGACTTTCGTAAATGAGTCCCCAAGTGTTGGTATAGATGGTCCAGCCATGGCACTATCATTATTGTAATGCTGACGTTTTGAGATTTCATCATCATTGTCATCTGTTGTTGTTGTTTTTGTTTACATTAGTTTAACGTCCAAGCATTTAAAAACCATGGAATTAAAGCAATATAAGCAAGACAAACACAAAAGGAAAAGTAAAATCGAAAGTAAAGATGCGAGACGGTACTTCACGCCAAAACACAGTTTGGCCCTATATAGGGCCCAGGTTCGGTACTGTTCTCATCTCTGGGCTGGTGCACCCCAGTATCAGCCATTAGCCATAGCCATAGCCAGCCACAGAACCATTTGATCGCATACAACGTAGAGCCATCCGAATCATTGGGGACCCAATAATCTGTGAAAGGCTTGATACTTTAGCTTTGCGTAGAGACGTTTCCTCGCTGTGCGTTCTCTATCGCATTTATCATGGGGAGTGTTCTGAAGAACTGTTTGACCTGTTACCTGCCGCCGAATTTTCTAACCGCACAGTACGACATAAGCTGAAATATCATCCACACCACCTGGATACGTGGCAATCCAGTACTGTGCGGTTTCGTAGGAACTTCCTTCCACGCACCACGGAACTGTGGAATGGCCTACCCGCGGCAATGTTTCCAGGTCGATATGACATGGGTACCTTCAAAAAGCGCGTCTATCTCCACCTTAAAGGCCGGCAACGCACCTGTAGCTCCTCTGGTGTTGCACGGGGCCGTGGGCGGCGGTAATCACTTACCATCAGGTGACCAGAACGCTCGTTTGCCTTGTCCTTTTCCATAAAAAAAAAAATTATACGACCTTGAGTACCGTTATTGAACACGCAATATCTCCATAACTCAGCGGAAAAGGAGATGAGAATGAGAATGAGAGTGTGTTAACATTAGGTTCCCTCTGCCT
>JAAIXJ010001799.1:33006-120764 GCA_013403705.1 Heliconius hermathena
GATCTCGAAGAGATGGTTGTCTGTGCACTTATATTAAGAAATAGAAAAAAAAGCAAACGTAGAAAGAATAATCGTTTAGGGATTTGTCATAGAGCTATGGCCTCAATTTCGTCAATCAGTATGTCGTTGTCTATTTCATCATCATGAAAACACACGTTTTGCCTTGGCGATGAACTTGACGCCATTCTTGAAATTAAAATTCGGAGCTGCAATGCAACACGCTGCTGTTTCTTGTTTATGCGGAAGACGACTAGTATGGAAACCGCAAAGGGGAGGGGGCACGAAGTGACATTTAGTTTCTAATGCGCGCACGGGCATACAAATCTATGGACGCGGTGACAGTTGCGTCACGGGCGTGTTGCCATCCCCCGCGGACAAAAAGTCACCCAATTATCACGTATCCAAATGCGCGCACCTTCATTTAGGGTGATGTACACGGTGACAGTGACGGAACAGTCACGGTGACAAAAATCACTAATGCGCGCTATACCTAAAGTGTAAAAAAATTCGTCACTGTCATCGCAAGTGCGCGCAGTCGCGAAATGTATGGTGACATGACAGTGACAAAGAATTTATTGTTACCCTGACAAAAGTCACCAGTGCGCGCTATCCCTAAGATTATCAGTAAATCTATTTAAAACCAAATTTTGGAAAAAAAATATTAGAGAAACAGTGCATGATTTATATGCATCTGCATATTGTTAATGGAAATTATATATTTAACCGTATCAGCATATTAAGGAAGCTAGATCATGCATCGATTTTCAACCAGCTAGCGAGATATTGTACAAATTAAATATATTCTTTGATTTCTACGACTAGAGCTAAGGCAATGCACGCGAAACTTAATATTAAAAATACATAAGTGTAGTACAGTACAGCCAACGTGTTGCGGCCACCTTAAAGTAAACTATAAATGGCTGCACAGATTTGATTTTACAGATTTTCTTACATTTCATTATTTTTTTACTGAGTGAACAATGCGCAAATCTTCAAAAGACTTAACTTCGTGGCGACCACGACTCATTGACCGCACTATATCTACCATACTATTAAGTATCAACTATTTAAGATTATTATAAAAGTAATTCTTGGTATATATGATTATATGATTATGATTGGTGGATTATTTATCTAAAACTTTGTATATTTAACTTTCATTTCTCATATATGTACATTAAATTTACGACATGTCAAACATTAAAATAACAAAATTATAAATATATATCGTATGTAAATAATTTGCTATAGTTTTATTGTAATTTAAATTTGTAAGATTTTTAACAAGAATTCTTGGTGAACTAAGATATTATTCCGCGTATTGTACGATCGTTAGCAAATGAAGTTGACAACACTGATTTTAAGTTCAAAGTGAAGTTGAGATAAAAACATCAACAAATAAAATGGTTAATATTAATTATTTCAGTGCGATAACGGATAAACGCCTGGCTGGTATTTCAAGCGATTTTTTTATAATAACTATTTACGTAATTAAATATTTAATTTAAATTGCATTGAAAATATAAATAATGTCTGGTGTTTTATTATTGCAATCGTCTCCGGCAAAATTAGAAGATATACAAAAAAGAATATTTAGCAAGAATGCTCTGGAGTTTGTAGCAAATTTACACAGAAAATTTGACACTAGAATAGATCAGCTTTATAAAAGTAGATTGCAAAGAGCTATAAACTTAAAACATGACGTTACTCTAAGTTTTAAAATATCTTCAGAAAGGAACGATTTGACATGGAAAGTTGCTCCATTGCCTGTTAGACTTCAGTATGTATTATTATTAAGATAAGGTACGCTCAAGCTTCGTCATACATTGATCATGTTTCATTTTCTACCTATCACATTTATGGCTACTTATATTTAAGCTTGGATTTGATTTCTAGAAGCAAAAGGTTTATTTTTGTGTCAATTTATTATATTGATTTTTAGAGATCGCCATGTTGACTTAGGTGATGTATCAGCAGCAAATGCATCTCATTTTGCCGCTGCACTTACAGCAGATGTACAAGGAGTTCAAGTAGATTTTGATGATGGACACTGCCCTACTTGGAAAAACCAGTTGCTTGCATATAATAATATAAATTTAGCTGTAAATGGAAAACTACCTGGTGCACCAATTAGTATTACAACATGTCCAGTATTAATGCTCAGGCCACGAGCCTGGAACTTGATAGATCATGATATATTAGTAAGTCTAAAACTTTAATTATACTTTAATCTAAGAAATTAAAAAAGATTAAACTTTTGAAATTGGAATCCTTTTGAGAAAAAATTTTAAAGGGTTAAGTCTACTTATGGGATGCAAGTACTAGCTATAGCTCCATGCTAAGAAGTTTTTTCTTTATTGCCATATTTGAATTATTCATTGCTATATTTCTTTGATACTTTGGAGAAGTTCTACCTTTCTCTGTTATTTCTAAATAACCTAATGGTATATATTTTTTAGATGTTTATAATTTTTAAAGTGTATTCCACACTAAGACTAGAAAAACATTTGTTTACAATAAATATAATATGAACATAGCATGACTTGAACCTATCCAAATGCTTGATTGCCAAAACATTCTTCATAATTAGCTTAATAAAAATATATAATAAATAGCATTTACTTTTTCCACATTATATTCTTATCAATAATCATTTGATAGCGAATGTTGTAAAAAATATTTCTACAAGCATGGTGACATCAAAATAAGTTGTGACAAGCATATATGAATTTCTACATAGCTTGATAATAACATATGGCAAAGTGGACAATTTCCGTCAAAGTGGGGCAAAGTGGCACAACCATCAGTAAATGTGATGGTTGTAAGTTCGATTCCAATTAAGGGAAATAAAATATTTAATATTGTCAATCCCTCGCTATGGTAACAAGGCAGCATTGATTTTCATCACTCAATGTGCAATGCCTCAAGAATTTGGCAGAAAGTAGGGAACAGTGTTAATGGAGAACAAAGTATATTAACTATGTTCCCAGGTTACCTTTTCCTACCCTGCTATGTGCGGGATGAGTGCAAATCTAAAAAAAATGTTTTTCTATTTTTTAATTGGCTTTTTTTTATTATTGACTTTTGTAGATAGATGGTAAAGAAGCCATTGGTCCACTTGTTGATTTTGGAATACTTATGTTTCATAATGCTAAAAAATTATATGAGGCAAACAGCGGTCCATATTTTTATTTATCTAAATTAGAAGGATCTGAAGAAGCTAAACTATGGAATGATATTTTCGAATGGTCTCAAGAACAACTTAATATGCCACAAAAAAGTATAAAGGCTTGCATTTTAATTGAAAATATAATATCAACATTTGAAATGGATGAAATATTATATGCATTGAAAGACCATTGTATGGGCTTGAACTGTGGTATATGGGATTATTGTGCGTCTATTATTGCTAAATTTGGTAAGTGTTCGTTGAATCTTATATGCTTCAGGTGCACTTAGTGTCCATTTACTCTATTTTGTTGATGATAACATTTTTAATAATGTTATGCCAGTGATTATAATATTTTATTTATTTAAATTCCTCTGTTCTGAATTCTGAAAGACAAATTGCTGCATTGAATTGTTTTAGTCAACACGCAAATTCCGCTCATAGTAAGGGGGGGGAGCCAGGTGGTCCGTACCCACCCCAGAATAGTCTGGTGCCCACCCCAGAAATTTTACTTAAAGATTGTTTTAGTACTTAGATACATTTATCAATTTAATAAATTAATTACAGTTCATCATTCATTTGTTTGTTTTGTTTAGAAGACATATTTATATTAACATACATAATGTTAATTTAAATATTTTTTCTAAACTGAATAATACTTTTAGGTGATCGCAAAGAATTTATAATACCAGATAGAAATAAATATGTTAATATGGATCAAATATTTTTAAATAGCTATATGAAATTAGTAGTAAATACATGTCACAAGAGAGGTGCTTTAGCTACCGGAGGAATGGCTGCCGCTATGTTGAAACCAGGAACCGACGGGAATGATGAACAGTAAGAAAATTTTAAGTATTTTTTTCAAAATATGTCTATCTTTATAATCATTCAAGTTTCGAATATCTGTTAGAGAAACAATATATACATTTAAAAATGAGGAGTTTCAATAATCTGAACAAGTGTATATACGATATTTGATTTTGTCACTGATTACTTTGAGAGAAAAATGACAAGTGAATTGTTGCTCTCTCTTAAATAAAATATATAGTAAAGGACATCCGTAATCCATAAATAAAAATTATAATAAAGGACTCCGGACGTATAAGTGGCTTACTATAAGAAATTGAAGATAATTCATTATTATTTTATAAATCAGCTCCACGCTGCACACTCAACAGGATAGGCAGAGGCAACCTAGTGTTAAGACACTGTTCTCCACTTTCCGCCGAATTGTGGAGGCATTCCGTAACATTCTATAAAGCAAAATATTTTAAAATTTCATATTAAACAAACGTTTATATTTATATGCATTGTGTAATTTGCATTTTATGTCAAACGCTTACATAATAAACAAACAATTCTTCAAAATGATAACGTGACAGTTGCATTGATAACATACTATCAGTCATGACCTATGGTTGACTTCTTGTTGTAAGAAATAGAACAGAATTTTTTATTAGCGTCACGCTGTATCTTTCATATATCAGGGTAGGCAGAGAAAACCTAGTATTAAGACACTCCGTTCCCCTCTATCCGTCGAATTTTCGAGACATTGTGTGTTGAGTCCTCCTCTCTTTAATATCCTCCCAAATTCATCTGATTTTATTACTTTTGTCAATTATTATGGCAAAATTAAATTAAAATTAGTATTAAAGTGTACGTATGCTTATTACATATTTTATATTATTCGCACTTTTACAGATCAAAAGCAATAATAAGTAAAGTTTTAGAAGCTAAATCAAAGGAAATCGAGGCTGGCGTCGACGGATTCATGGTGTATGATTCACGTATAGTTCCGCATGTAAATGAGGTATTTATATAAATTATTAATGCTTAAAATTTTATTATAAGATCTTTAATAAATAGTAGCTTCAAAAATAAATAATATCTTAAATAAATTTTAAGCACTCTTAAGTGATACCAGCTAAAATATTTAGTTTAATTTGTTTTGCGTATTTCATGAATATTGTTCTAAAAGAACTAAATACAGAATTAAATGACTTTGTTCCCCACTTTAGTTTATTCAAAGATATAACGTTACCCAGAGCTACTTTTTATTTAACCATATACTTAAATGTTTCATATAGATTTATTCACCTATGTTTCATAAATTTTTTTTTATGAGCTTAACAACGATTTTCTTATATTAGACACACGTTTGTAATTGCGTCTCTTATCATTATTTGTTTCTTGCAATTAGTAGGGTAAGCATAGAGAATCTAGTGTTAAGACACTCTCACTTTCAGTTATTTTATAGACTACTATTCTTATTTAAAATTTTTTATGTAATTCTTGTAAGGAAAAACATTCCACTTAAGTCTTTTGTTATTGAATAACTGTATAAAGGTCATACAATCGATACCTATATATTTTTTCATGTAATTTGCGTCCGGGAACCACGAAATCATGATATTACACTTTAAAATGCTTTACAATAAAAAAAAAACGTTTGCATAAAAAAATAATTAATTTTGTCTTACTTAGGTAGATACTACAATTGTTTGTTAATTTTTTGTGTCTAAAAAATTGATAGATATACCTTTTAAGTAAGTTGAATTAAGCATGCAAAAGGAAAAAAAAGTATACAAAAAGAAATAATAACATTGCAACAACGCTTTTTCATTTGCAGCTAGTTGGGCGCAGGGGCACATAGAAATAGAAATACAAGTTGATTTATTACTAATTTTTTTTAAATTATTTGACGTAAATGTAAAGTTATTACATTAATATCAAGTCTGTATTTTTTCGGTCGTGGCGCAGCGGCACAAAGTGTGACTGTAAACCGACTGGTTGTGGATTCGATCTCCACTCGAGGAGATGAAATATTTACTTAAATTTATATTTCCATTTCTTCGCTCTGGTGTCAAGGCAAAGCACGGTGTTGAGTTCTGCCACTTAACACGCAATGCCTCCGGAATTCGGCAGAAAGTGGGGAACGGAGTGTCTTCCACTACGTTCCCTCTGCCTACCCTGCTGTGTGCGGGATATAGCGTGAAGCTGATTTTATTTCTGTATTTTTTCTTTGGTACATCATCTTTCATAGAAGAGTGGTGCCAGTCAATACCAAATAAATCCAGGAGCCGACCGACTGAAGGGCTCTTTGGGCTGCAGCTTATGAACCCGTTGATTTATTTTTAATTTAATATAAGTAAAAAAATATATAGGGAGTAAGTCGATCGACGGACAGTACGACAACAGCAATTTGTGGTACCTTCATACCTATCTATTTAATGTTAAGTGATTTTCAGTGGTTCAGCAGATATTAGGATATTTGTGATTTCTTAAAAAAAACCGAATTCTTGAACAAAATTGGCAAATACAGCGTGACTGTTGTGTCTCATTTTCGTCGTCTTTTTTTCTGCAGCTTCACGCTGTCTCGCACACAGCAGGGTAGACAGAGATAACCTAGTGTTAAGACAGTCCGTTCCCCACTTTCAACCGAGTTCTGGAGGCATTGCGTGTTGAGTGGTGGAACTCAACGCCATGCATTGCCTCAACACCAGAGCGAAGAAATTAAAATATAAATGTAAATAAATATTTCATCTCCTCGATTGGGGATCGAACCCACAACCAGTCGATTTTACAGTCACACTTTGTGCCCCTGCGCCACGACTGGCCTGCACGCTGCATCCCGCATAAAGCAGGTTAGGCAGAGAAAACCTAGCGTTAAGATGCTATTCTCCCCGCTTTCCGCCGAATTTTCGATATGTATTGCTTGGTGAGGGGCGGAACTCAACGCCGCGCTCGTCGTCGCGTCTTGTGAAAACGATAAGAAAAAAACATTTTTGTCCTTAACAGATATAAAATTTAAATTTTTAGCTAAGGAAAAAAAGCTATGCCAGTCCAAACCAAATAAATAATACAATCGATATTAATGTAATTTAACGGGATTTTTATCAAGTCCTATAGTTGGAGTTACAATACAATGTCTTAAACATAACGTGGCGGTGTCCATTTTGTAGACTGTAATTTGACATAGAAATAAAATAATATATTGATTTCTTAGATAGTTTTGTTTTTCTATTTTCTTATAATATAAAGAATTTGCATTCACAGCTTTGGAAGAAAAGCGGCGCCAGTCCCAATCAAATAAATCGTATAATCGATATTGATGTAAGTCCACGTGATTTACTACTGATTCCTGGTGGTGGTGTGACAATGCAAGGTCTGAAACATAATGTGGCAGTGTCCATTTTGTTCATTTACCACTGGTTGGCCGGCATCGGACATTTCTTCTACAACGGCAACGTAGAGGACTCGGCTACTGCTGAAATATCAAGAGCTCAGATTTGGCAGTGGATACGATTTTCGGTAAGATTTTTCTTTTATAAGTGAATTTTTTCACTGATTAAATTTTTTCAGCGATAAACAACGATGGATTTTTCTACTATTTAGTTGAAGTAAGAAGTAACTTTCATACAATAAGATTTACTGCGCTCCACAACGCCGCGCTTTTGCCTTTGTACCAGAACGGAGAAATGAAAATATTAATAAATAATAATTAATTCGCCCGAGGGGATTCAAAACATTCAGTTTAAATTTTATAATAATATCTTGAATAGATTATAACTGGAATAGGTTGTAACTGTCATAACTGTCTTACTGTAAGGGATATGGACAAACAAACAAATTAAATGTTTCATTTATTTTTAATTTACACGAGAAAATGATAACCATTCATTACCCCGTACGGGAATCAAACCTAAAAACCTTCGCGTTGTCTCTCTTCACCACATTGAGAGTATTTAATAAAAACATATTTTATTTTCCAGACACACCTTGAAGATGACTCGAAGCAGGTTAATCCAAAACTAATAGAAAAAGTTGCATCAAATTTTGTCTTACACGCTCACAAAAACTTGTGTCGTTCAAACGCTGAAAGGAAAAGAATGAATGCAGCCAAATATATGAGTATGGAACTATTTCTATGTAGAAATCCACCTGAATTCATTACAACTTATCTCAATGATAATCATAAATTTAGAACTTTGCATAATAAAGCACTACTTAGTAATCTTTAAATAAATATACCTATTACTACAGAGACCGTCTCGCGTCGTGGCACAAGAGTGACTTTAAACGACGACGGTTGTGGGTTCGATTCCCACTCGGGGAATGAAATATTTAATATTACCATTTCCTCGCTCTGGCAACGAGGCAAAGTGCTGCGTTAAGTTTCGCCATGCAATGCAAAAAGAATTCGTCGGAAAGTGGAAAACGGAAGTGTCTTATACTTGTTGCGTGTTAAGTGGCGATACTTAACGCCGCACTGTGATATATTATAGTTACGACAGGTTTTGGGATTCAATTCTAGTTATAAATATTTTATATAGAAGGTATGAAGATATTTTACCTTTTTTAGATTTGTAGTCTTATTAATAATGGGATATACACATTACTGTTTATATGTATCTATGTACATGTTGTTATTTTTATTTAATTGGGATACATTTTTGGTTTATTACAATTATTAGATATTTAATATATGAATTGCAGATTTTAATATTAATTTAAACTAGGGAGTTTATGGGAAAAAAATACCTTAAAGCATAGGAAGTATGCCTAGTATAAGACTTCATATATTAATAAAATTAATATATTTTCTATTATTTTTATATGTATAGCAAATAATAAAATTAACATCTAATTATTAGCCAAATTAATACATCGAGTACTAATTTAAAGTAGGTCCAGTGACTGTATTTAAAAAAAATGTGCAATATATATAGCTTTAACGATACCAAATTGAGGCCAGTCGTGGCACTGGAGCACAAGCGTGCGACTATAAAGAGGAAAGGTTGTAGGTTCGATGTCCACTGAAAGAAATCAGAATGAGAAATATTTGGGAAGTATGTTCAGTAAAGATGGAAAATACGAGATGGTTACGGAAAGGCGTATTGCTGCCGGTAGCAATCATGGTGCCCTAACTGCATTGATGGCGAAACGTCAGCATAGCCCGTAGCGTTTAGCGCTCCGGTATCTCCGACTACCCCGCTAGGGATACAGCGTGAAGCTACATTAGATTAGATTTCATCTCTTCGTTCTGATAATGGGTAATATAAGACATTAAGTTCCGCCACCCAAACACAATGCTTCCAGGTAATAGGGAAACACTAGGTTCCCAGATTTCCTCTGTATTGTGTTAAGTGGCGAAACTCAATGCAGCGCTTTGCCTCGACACGAAAATGTTCAAAATTTCACTTCCTCCAGTGAGAATCGAACCCACAACCGTGGGTTACAATTACAGCCTTATGCTCCTTCACCACGACGGCCCTAAAAATATATGATGCCAAATTAGTAATTATACATACCAAATTGTTGTTTTTAAATAAAAAACTTATTTTTTTTATTAGTTGTTTTATTTAACAATAAAATATATTGTGTATATTCTTTAAAATAAGCATTTGTGTTGGAACGTTTAGAAAATTGACAAAATCATTAAAAGAATTTTTAAATAAGTTTAAGTAGTATTTGAATATTATATTTAAATTAATACAGCATCTGGCTTTAAATAACGGTCGTGGCTTCGTTCTTAACTAGGGAAAATTATTATCTTTAAATTACTTTCATTTCCATGCTCTGCTAGACATAAGGCGGCGTTAAGATCCGCCACTCAACTTGTATGTACAGAATTGTGAACCTAGTGGTAAGAATTTCCGTAGCCCCTTCGAATTCTATACATTGTATGTTGAATAATGGAACTTTAGACCGCGCTTGGCTGGCTTGGCTTACCGCAGTGGAGAAACGAAAATAAATAATTCCCCCCTTGGGAATCGAACCCACAACCATCGCGTTTTTAGTCAATAGTATTTATCGAATACCTAAATATTATGATAAAAAATATGAAAAAGTAAATTTATGCTATATTCATCAAAATTGCAATAAGATTCTTTAAGCATTTTTTAACACTTTGAACTTTAAACTTGTGCTCATATAAGAATAACGCTTGACTATAAAAATATATCTTAGGATATAATATGTAGGTAGGTGTCTTTTATTTTACTAAATTAAAAATATATTTTTAAAATTATTAATTTAAGTGTTTAATAAGAATAAGTTATACATTATATGAACACGATTCAATATAATTTACATAAATATAATAAAACTGAGAAGGGTCTATTCTGTATACTGAATATGAAATAAAATGATCACTTCTAGGGGTAGTCTTTATATAACAGTAACAGAAGTTAAAAACAATTTTAAAACCTACTGTACGGATTTCGATTTAACTTTTTTGTTTTAAAACTTTTAGTCTTCGGCGACATATAAGCTTCTTAGCAGCCCGTCAATATATATAATATTGTTATATAATAGCCAAATTATACAGTCATCAATTACAAAAATTGTAGTTTGTGATGTTCTGATGTATAAGCTACATTATTATATTGAAAAAAAAATCTAAATACAATCCATAGTTTTTGCGTGAACTAAAATCCATCCATCCTTCATATTTATAATTTTAGTAGGATATTAACATAGGGCCTCCGCAAACTTAATAAATATGATGAGCATTTTCTGGTGACATAAGAAGATCACTCAACACGCAATGCCTCCAGAATTCGGCAGAAAATGAGAAACGGAGTGTCTTTACACTAATTTCCTTATGTGTCTCTCCTACTCTGCTGTGTACGGGATGTATCGTGAAGCTGTTTTTTTTTATAAAAATATATAACATCTTAAGAAAATCGAGGCATAAATATACAATTTTATAGGTACTGTTTATAATTAAATGAATTACTAGAATATAAAGCTTTTAAATGATATGTACTTCAATCTACAGTATTTATAAAATACGATGCAGTTCATTTTTGTATTAATTCAAAAGAAAAATCGATTAAATACCTCTTATATCATTCATGGTCAAAATTTATTCTTTTGATTAAATCATCAAACCAATACATACAAGTAATATAATAATATTGAAATAATTATTTTAATATATTTCGATCACTTTTATAATTTTGCTTATTAGTTAATTAATAATTATAATTATCTATAAAACTTACAGAATCAGTTCATGTAAAAGTATGCATGTCATATTATGATCATTGTGTTCAAATGTACTTTGGAAATTATATGATATAGTTACATATATGTTAGAAAAAAGTAATAATTTTTTTTAAACATTTTTAAAGTGTTGTTCCACACTTAGGAAAGAAAAATACTTATTTAGAAAACGTATAAAAATTTGAACGCAGCGGGACTCGAACACGCGCCTCCTGGAAACCGACCAGTAAGCCATGCGTTCACTAAATAGTAAAAAAATAAAAAATGCTCAACATTCAGCACTTTTTTGTAGCTTCAACCTATATCCCGCATATAGCAACGTAAGCAGAGCAAATATGTTATAAGGCACTTGGTTACCCATGCACAATCGAGTTTTCGAAGCATTGCACATTAAGTGGCGGAACTAAGCGCCGCGTTTTGCCTTGTTACTAGAGCAAGGAAAAGAACATATTAAATAATTTATTCCCCCGATACTCAATCGAATCCACAACCGTCAAGTTTAGTCACACGTTTGTCACATACATATATTATATATTAGGTTCATTTATATTTGCATCCCAGTATTTACCTTCTATGATATTTTTTGATGATATGAGGCCGGTCGTGGCGCAGCGGCACGAGGTGTGACTGCAAAACCGACTGGTTGTGGGTTCGATCCCCACTCGAGGAGATGAAATATTTACCTAAATTTATATTTCCATTTCTTTGCTCTGGTGTCGAGGTTAAGCGCGGCGTTGAGTTCTGCCACTCAACACGCAATGCCTCCAGAATTCGGCAGAAAGTGGGGAACGGAGTGTCTTAACACTAGGTTCCCTCTGCCTACCCTGCTGTGTGCGGGATACAGCGTGAAGCTAATTAATTTTTTTTTTAAATTAAATTTTTTATGATATTTTTTTAAAATTTCAGTTTTGCTTTATTTAAATTGCAAAATAAACATGTCTAATAAAAGACCAACAAATAAAAATGCAAATAAATGTTTAAAATTTCAAATTTATCTATTTTAAACTTTGTAAGCGCAAAAGAAAACTACAAAAGCAAGGGAACTAACAAATAAATTATAACGTTTACATAAAAGAGAAAGCATTAAAGAATTATTTAATATTAAATATATTGATAACCATATTTAAAATTTTTGTTCTTTTTGTTACTTAAAAATAAGATATTTCTTTCATAATCATACCTAATTCATTAGAAGAAAATATATAAATACTTTTTTTAGAAAACTTGTTACCAGAAAGAAGATGTAAAAGTAATTAATAATCGAGTTAATATTTCGCTACGTGCAAACTTTTATACATTTTCAAAATATTATTCCCAAGTATGAAATAATACTACAAAAATATTAAAATCAAATATCAATATAATCGTCCACCATTGATTAAGAAATATATACAAATAATATAACCATAATCAAATAATGTGATTTATATTGAAAACCACAATGTCTTAGTGTCATTTGTAAACCTTAAGAAAAATTATATAACAAAACTTAGTCTATATACAGATTTACATAGCAATACTATATTATGTACAGTAGCCATAGCCACCAATTATTGTAGTGTGGTTGCAATATGGAAAAAAATATTCTTTGAAAACATACAATTTATAATATTTAATTAAAAAAATTAGAAGCGCAACATGCATTATTTATAGTTCATAATATCACTAGCTTTTACCTGCCGCTTCCCACGCTTGTACTACAATATCATTTAATAGGTAGCGATATTGTCGCATGCAATATTTTATTGATATAATTGTTTTATTTATGAGCTGATTTGAATAAAACTAACACTAAATGTTAAGGAAAGTTTGTTAAAATACAACACTGAAAACTGCATTTAAATCTGTCGAGCCGTTTCTGAGATTAGCGTGCAAAAACGCACAGGCAAACACAAACAAAGAAAATTTTAAAAAATAATTGTTATTACATTCCTATTACTTTACATATGTGGCCCCAATACATAATTAACACATTTCCTCATACATCTTCCATGTGAAGACAGTGGTCAGTTACAATTTTATTATTATATGTATAGATATAAAGTCTAATGAGGAGAACCCAAAGAATTTCAAGAACTTCAAGATACATATATAATAGTGTACTTCTCATTTTGTTGTAGATATTTTATGGTATATTCATATTTTACAAATTATATTTTTTAGTTCTTAGCAAAATTAGTATTACGCTATGATACACTGCATCTTGAGTTTTGTTCACCTCCCACCCTTTGTCTTGTCAGTGCTCGGGCAAAGTCGGTATCTCTTGTATGTATGTTTGTATTAGAATTTGAATTCTCTTGCATTGATAGTGCTAGAGCATGGGCTAAAGCCTCGTCTTCAGTCTGTAATTAAAAAAAATATATATTTTATTATTAGCACAAAGCAATATAGAAGACATCTGGGAACCTAGTGTTAGGGCACTCTGTTCTCCATTAAGACCTCTTATTACGACAGCAAGCCGAATTCTGGAGGCATTGCGTGTTGAGTACCGCAACTCAACGCCGCGCCTTGCCTCGACAACGGAACGAAGAAATGAAAATATAAATTTAAATAAATTTTTTATTTTGTGTCTTAATACTCGGTTCCCTCTGCCTACCCTGCTGTGTGCGGGATACACCGTGAAGCTGATTTATTTATTTTTTTAAAACCTGAACAATAGACATTTATAAAGAAATCTTCTTAGACAAATGTTATATAAAAAACAATTACCATGTTTCCTTGTACTTCACTAAATGTAGTAACAGGTACAGTTGTGGGTGTTCTATTTGCTATATTAATTTGATTTGTCTTCATACGCGCCATTGCAGCATTACTGTAAAAAATATATATATTTTATCATTCACATATAATTCACAAAGATGAATTATATTTCACAAAGATGATGTTATGATGATAAATGGTAAGCAAGTTCCATACTTAGATAGGCAGGTGGAAAAATTGAGAATTTTGCTATATATAAGAAAAGAATAAAATGTACATTTGAAATAAACAAGATAGTTTTAGTTCATAAAATACTACAATTAATTTAAAAAATTATATCAGTTTAAATTTTATATCTATATTTGTAAATATGCAAAACAGCCATGAAAATTAGTTATTTTTATTTCCTCACAGTAACAAGACAAAGTGCAGTGTTGAATTCCGCCACTTAGTATGCAACGTCTCAAATATTGGTGGTTCTAGGAGAATGGATTGACTTAGTATTAAGACACCTCATTAGCTCTGTTTTAGTTGCCTCTGCCTACCCTCCTATATATGGATACAGTGCGAAGCTTAAAAAAATGACAAGTAAGAATAATAAAAAAGTCAATAAAATATTATGAATCTGACACTTAACACGCAATATCTCGAAAATTGGGTAGAAAGAGGAGTACAAAGTGTCTTAACATTAGGGATCCATCTGCACGACATACTATACACAGAATACAGCAAGAGTCTAAAAAAAAGAATAATAATATTTCCACTCACGCAGCTTGACGTCTCTTAGCAGCCAACTTTCCTTCACATGCATGGTCAGCTGCATGCCTATGTCTCAAACAGTAGTTGAACGAACACTCCCCACACACAAGGGACACCATTTCCTTCGTTTTACATCCTTTATAGGAACATCTATTTGTGAATACCTAGAAAAAACAATGAAAAAAATATATATTTTAGTAGTTTCATAAGAAGATTAATAATAAATATAGAAAATGTATTGATTGTATAGAATAAATGCAATATCAAAATCAATTGAATAAAATATCTAAGGAAATATAAATAATGAATAGCAATGTATTGAATGAATAACACAAACTTTTTATTTTGGCATATTTTTATTATATAATATATATTAATAATATATATATTATATAATATATATATAATTAAAAGAAAATTCAGTGTTACGATACGGTGCTCTTAACGTTTTTATTTTCAAATAATATCAAGATCAATTTCTAATAATATTTTATAAAAACACAAGTCATTTAACCACAAATACAGATAAATAAATAGTAATCATATCATCATTCCACCCATATAAAGTTAAAAATAAACAATAAAAAATATTAAAAAATACAGTTATATTTATCACCTTTGTGATAATCTTCTTATCACAAAGGTATCTCTAGCACGTTATCACGCTGTATCCCGCATACAGCAGGGTAGGCAGAGGGAATCTAGTTTTAAGTATACTCCGTTCCCCACTTTCTGCCGGATTCTGGAGGCATTGCGTGTTGAGTGGCAGAACCAGTGGGTTTTAGTCACACTTTGTGCCGCTGCGCCACGACTGGCCTCAATTTTAAATAAAGATTTTAAATTTTATTTTAAATGTTACTAATTTGGTTAAGTTTTGGGATGTTAATAGAATCACACTATCTGATTGTAAATACAATTATTGTGGATTCAATAATAATAATAATAATAAAACTCTTTATTTCACACCAAAATAACAATACAATACAAGAGCTTATAAAATAAAATGTGAAAAGGCGGCCTTATCACTAAAAGTGATCTCTTCCAGGCAACCGAATTGTAGGCATAGATCAAGAGGAGCGGGCGCAGTGCGGTGGAAAAATTATTATGACGATACACGGAAACAGAAATATATATATATATAATTATACACATATATATAAATATATAAATATATATACTAAATATGGAATATAGACACATGAAAAATAATAATAATAATAAATAAATAATAAAAATACATATCTATTTATAAGTCCATACATAAATATAATAAAAAATATACATATATAATAAATATTTGCAAGTATATAACATCGATATGTTACAATTGAAGATAATGTTTTTTTACTTTATATTTAAATGCTTTTAGGGACTTAGACTGCCTTATAGAATGTGGTAGGGCATTCTATAGTTTCATAGCTTGGACAGTGAACGATTCACTGTAACAACGATCATTTTGGGAGCAGAGACTTAATGGAAGACGGGACTTAATGGAAGTTGGAACCGAGAAAGGAAAAACACTCCTTAAGGTAGGTTGGAGTTTCAATTTTCACACAAGGTTCAATTTTCACACAAGGAAATGAATTATTTTTATTGAGAACAAGGGCTCTAGCAAGTATAACAGTGCTACATCGAATTCTACCACTATTTTAAAAACTGTGACAATAGTGTCATAACATTAAGCTCACCATAAATTTTAAAAGAATAATCATCATAGTTATTTACCTTTTTTCTCCTTTCTCTAGCAGGATCCGAAGTACACTGATTGTCTATATGAGCTCCGACCGCCACATCTGGAGGTTCCCCTCTTTTACCAGGTACTGGGACCCCACATAGTGGGCATTGAGGTACTTGAACATCTCTAGTATTTGGTGCTGGACAATCATGTTTAACATATGCAAAGTGATCTGAACTGTAATTAAAGTATTAATGTAAGTTGGCGTTTTGCATAATATATTTCATTATACTTGACACACTAGAGACAATTAAAGTATATATATTTAAATGTTTAATAAGTGGTACAATAACTTTAGACTGTAGTAAAAAAATTATAAGTGAAGGTATCAAATAAATTCATTGCCAAAGTGTGAGTCATAGTTTGTACAAGTGGGAGGATATGGTGAAACAATTGACGGTATCCCATTTACATTTAATTAAAAATTTACTCAGTAACTGTATGTAAAATATACAGATATCTTACCAAAAAACATCTTTGCAAGCGTCACATTTCACAGGTAGGAAATCTGTAAAGAAAAAATGTTTTGTATGACAGTATAAGAAACAAGAACTAATAAATTAACAATTTACTTTGAATTAAGTATTTTTTTTTTCTTACTTTTTAGAAAACATAAGTGTGGAATAACACTTAAAAAAAATCTTACCTAATTTGTTACACGATTTATAGGAACAATTCTTTCCAATATGAGGAAACTCCATTGTGAATATTTTTCACTTTAACTCAGTTCAGCTGTTCACGACGTAAAGAAAACACAACAATAAAATTTGCAATGACGAAACGATTTCTTGTAATAGCAATATATACGTTACGATCTCGTCATCTATTCCGCTATCATCATTCCAGAAGCCCAATCACCATGAATGAAACGACGTTTTTGAAACTGAGCTTTTTGTTTTCGAGACTTGCTTATATTTGTCAAAGTCACTGTCAAGTCTGAAAATGGAAATTTCTGGAACAGTTTTAAATTTAAAATATTTTTATAAGTCTTAGATATAAATAAAATTAGAAATATATAAAAATAATTTCTACAACATTATACTGCTTTTTATTGAATATCACAAATCTAGTAATCACAAATTAATACTTACAATAGGCGTATTTTTGATCATAAGTGAATGACCTTTTGTCCTAAAGTGACATGTGTCAGTAGATGTCATCTCACGTCGGTCGTGTATATCTGGGGTCGGCCTAAGAGATTTTAAGTTTTAACTAAATTACTATATAATAAATTAATAACCAATTCCACATAGTGGATTCCTAAATAAACTGGGTTTCATTGAAAAAATTATCATAAAGATGAGCAAGTTGATTCCCTCTGCAGCCAAGCTGTTTGGTGCAACAGTGACGGTGGGATTGATACTATGCGTTTATTAAGAAAATATTTTTGAATTATGTAGTGAATTTTAAAAAAGTGTTAATAATAAAATCATTATGAATTTTTAATTTTAGAAAGCAGCCGCCCCAGTAGTCACCACGAATGTGAAATATAGTACAAAATCTGAGGCATCTTTCGAAATTAAAGTGAGTTTAGATATATTTATTTATATTCTTATATTTGTATACATATATTTTTACATGTCTTTATAATTTATTATTATTTATTTTATAAGAAAGCTTTTGGAATATGAAAATTGAAAGTTCTTACTTATGTAACATAACCTTCAAAATGTCAATGTTATTTTAATTGATATTATGATTAATGAAGATCTATTTTTAAAAGAAAATTCTTTATTGTAACAAATATTAATATCTTCTTGTTTTTGATTTTAGTGTTATAATTCATTTAATTGATGTTAACAACATCCTATCCGCTCAATTTACGAGACTAAGTATGTTGAGTGGCAACAAACTCAACCTTTTAATGAATTTTCAACTTTTTTATTTCAGCCTTTCAAACTCCACAAGTTGGATAAAGGTCCGGCTACAACAGCCACTTTAACATCTGAAGATGCAATCCAAATGTATGAAAAACTTGCATTACTTAGAAGGATTGAGACCGCAGCAGGCAATTTGTACAAGGAAAAGATTATTCGTGGTTTCTGCCATTTATATTCAGGTAATTTAATAAATTTTTAACCTTCATGTTGTAAGTCACATATAGCGGAACCTAGTGTTTAGAGACTGTCTGATAATTTCAATCTAATATTCATGATATTGTTTCTATTAGATGAGCAACTCAATGCCATAGAAAATTTTAGTTTCTAGTTATTCTGCTATATGTGGGATAAAATGTAAAGTGAAAATAAATATTCATAAATATAAAATAATTCTGTATTTAAAAGATTTTAAACAGTTAAAAAAGTTTTTAATTAAAAAATCAGCTTCACGCTGTATCCTGCACAAAGCAGTGTAGACAGAGGGAACCTAGTGTTAAGACACTCCATTCCCCACTTTCTGCTGGATTCTGAAGGCATTGCGTGTTGAGTGGCAGAACTTAACACAGCGCTTTGCCTCAACATCAGAGTGAAGAAATGGAAATATAAATTTAAGTAAATATTTCATCCCCTCAAGTGGGGACTGAACCCACAACCAGTCGGTTTTACAGTCACACTTTGTGCCCCTGCGCTACGACTGACCTCATAAAAATATACTATTTAAAAAAGTTTTAAATATATTTTAGTAGGCTGTTCTTCAAAAAACATTCTTTGTTGATTCTTTCATATATGTAGATATATTCATTAATTTGTATTCTGAATATAAGTTTAATTTTCCTATTTACTGCGTAATTGACACTATGATATATTTACATAACACATCTTTCACTCTTTATCTGATTTCTAATCTCTATTAACATTTATATCTTATCTTCCTATCTTAGTCACACCTCGTGCCGGTCGTGGCGCAGCGGCACGAGGTGTGACTGCAAAATCGACTGGTTGTGGGTTCGATCCCCACTCGAGGAGATGAAATATTTACTTAAATTTATATTTCCATTTCTTCGCTCTGGTGTCGAGGTTAAGCGCGGCGTTGAGTTCTGCCCGTCAACACGCAATGCCTCCAGAATTCGGCAGAAAGTGGGGAACGGAGTGTCTTAACACAAGGTTCCCTCTGCCTACCCTGCTGTGTAATCTTATCTTCATTGAGATAGTGAATCAAGACTTCATTTTAATAAGAAATGTTCACTAAGAAGTATACAGATCTTTCTTAACAACTTTATCAATGAGATTTTTATAAATTTGTTTTTGATAAACATAACATATTTGATGGATTAGTTTTTTTTCACAAGAAATTGTTGAAAAATTGTTGAGGTTATTAGAGAACCAATATTATCAATATTACCAATGATTATATGTTATTGTTACTATAAAGTCATAATTTTTTAATTATCTATTTTTTTCGAGTCTAGTCATTCAACTTATTTTATCATAATTTGGAACAATGATTTGACATCAGGTACTCTCTGCTTATGCTGCTAAATGTAAAGCTTGTGTGATTATAACTAGTTTATATAGTGTATAACTTTATTGAGGCCAGTTGTGTCGCAGAGGCACTAAGTGTGACTGTAAAATCACTCAGGTGTCGAGGCAAAGCGCGACGCTGAGTTCCGCCAATCAACACGCAATGTGTCTTAACACTAGTTTCCCTCTGCCTACCCTGCTGTAAGTGGGATACACAGTGAAGCTGATTTAATTTCTTTTTTTCAATTATAACTAAATGTGTTTTCTTCATCTTAGGCCAAGAAGCGGTAGCTGTGGGTATGCGTATGGCAATGCGCGATGTTGACTCGGTGATCACTGCCTATCGTTGTCATGGTTGGACCCACCTCATGGGGGTCGATGTGGTGGGCGTCCTAGCTGAACTTACGGGCAAGAAAACCGGGTGCTCCAGGGGCAAGGGAGGTTCTATGCATTTGTATGGACGTAACTTCTACGGCGGTAATGGAATTGTAGGTGCTCAGGTGAGTGTTTATTTTATTTTTATATTAAATAGCGATCCGCTCGCGGCATTGCCAGCTTGAACAACAAAAAATTTTAAGGGTTTGAATTGATTTCGTGTTCTAATAACATAATTAAGGGAAGCTTATTAAAATACAATAAAATAGGTAAAGGTTAAATCATTTCCGCGATTACCGCGCAAATAGAAATTATTGTTATTTGGCATGTTAAATATATAAAAAAATGTTGATAAGTGCCGCCAATAATATTTTTTCTCATATATCTTCCATGTACAGAAAGCTTATATTTTATATATGTATATGTATATGTATTGATAAAAATTGAGGCCAGTCGTGGCACAGGGGCACAAGCATGCGACTAATATAAACAGGACAGGTCTTGTGTTTGATTCCCACTCGAAGAAATGAAATATTTAATATTTTCATTTCCTCGCTCAGATAACGAGACAAAGCGCAGCGTTGAGTTCCACCACCAACCACGCAATGCCTCCATAATTCGGCCGAAATTGGGAAGTGTCTTAACACTAGCTTTCCAGTTTTCCCCTGGCTACACTACGATGTGCGGTATACAGTATATAAAAAGTACCTAGCTTAGCTAGTTATAATAAAAATAAGCTTGTATAAAAGTGCCTTTTGGTTTTAACCAAACTTATAGCCTATCTTATATGGAAAGAATGTAAATATTTCATGTTCTGTCTAGTACACTTACTTAGTTCTTTCCCTACAATTATTAAAAAAAAGAATATTAACATAAACATTTTTTTTTAAAGGTACCGCTCGGTGCTGGTATAGCTTTTGCTCACAAATATAATGGGGATGGTGGAGTAAATTTTGCCTTGTATGGAGACGGCGCGGCCAATCAAGGACAGCTTTTTGAAGCGTACAATATGGCGAAACTATGGGATTTGCCTTGTGTGTTTGTTTGCGAGAATAATGGATATGGTGAGTTGGGAGTTGTAGCTGTATAATGGATATTTAAATGAAAGTATTTTTCTTTATTTGTACCGAGAAATGTAATATTCAATGAAAATCTTCGTAGAGAATTTGATATATTTTAATTAGAGAAAATAAGAAATTTAACTATTCAATATTTCAAGCAGAAAAAGCATTGCGCTAAATATAATATGTTTATTTTAAATGAATTTATTTTTGTACCCACTTTATAAGTTTAGTCTTCATAACTTAATTAAAATATTAACAAATTCATGTAATCGACTAGTGACTAGTCAAGTAACAAGTATTTTATTTGTACTATTTTAAATACTGCCAAAATACCAACATAAACTGTTAATGCTTTAAATGAAGGATGACTAACATGGGGCCTGTTAAATATGCTTATGCAGCCCTCCAAGCATTTCTTAAATAAAATTAGTTTTATTGACTCTTTTCCATTAATATATTGCTATAAAACTAATCGAAGCTGTATTGGCGCAGGGGCAAAAAAGGGTCGGACTGTAACGCGATGATTGTGCGTTCGATCCCCACTTTTTATTTATTAATATTTCATTTCTCCGCTCTGGCACTAAATTTCGCTATTCAAGACGTAATGCCTCGAAAAATTCGGCGGAAAGTGGTAATAAAAGTGTATTAATACTAGGTTCCCTCTGCCTACCTTGCTGTATGCGGAATACAGCGTGAAACCGATTTAATATTTTTTTTAAAATAATTATAATAAATTTGGCCCGTTGATCAAAAAGGTTGCTCACCTCTCCTTTAAATAATTTTTCCTTATCCAGGTATGGGCACGAGCGTGGAGCGCGCGTCGGCCAGCACGGACTACTACTCGCGCGGCGACTACATCCCGGGCGTGTGGGTGGACGGCATGGACGTGCTCGCCGCGCGCGAAGCCACCAGGTTCGCGATCGACTACTGCACCAGCGGGAAGGGTGAGTGAGGGGACTACTCCCAACTGGGAAGAACTTGGGATGGGTTCCTTAGGGAGTGTAGGGATGAATTAAGTTGAAAATTTCCTGAAGATGAAAGTGATGAAGAAAGGACAGAATGCAAGATCAGTGTAAATAGTAAGATATTAGAACAAGTGAATGAAGTGGTATACTTGGGAAGTATGTTCAGTAGAGATGGAAGATACGAGATGGATGTGGAAAGGCGTATTGCTGCCGGTAACAAGGTTAACGGAGCCTTAGCTGCATTGATGAGACGGCGAAACGTCAGCACAGCTGCGCGTTTGGCCGTACACAATGCAGTTTTGGTACCGACTCTGTTATACGGCAGCGAAACGTGGGTATTACAGAAGAAGAATGAAAGAAAGATGAATGCTGTGGAGATGCGATCTCTTCGTAGGATATGCGGAGTCAGCTTAGCTGATCGAATCCGCAATGAAGAGGTACACAGAATGGCAGGTACTAGCGAGGATGTCACNCCGATTACCACTTGTTTCGGTCGATGGCGCACGGTTTAAGCGAGCAGCGCTTCCATTCTTTTGAAGAAGCCGAAAAATGGCTTGATTCCTGGATTGCCTCGAAAGATGAGTCGTTTTTCCGACGGGGGATTCAATTGCTACCAGAGAGATGGGGGAAAGTGGTCTCTAATGATGGACAGTACTTTGAGTAATGTCATTGTAAGCATTATATTTTAATTTTTTTTTAACAAAAAAAAACAGCGATAACTTATTCAAAGACCTATTATATAGATCAAACAATTTGTGTAAATAATAATTTTAATGTATATTTTCACAACACTTAAGAAATTTTGCATTTTTTTTCTTATAAATACAGATGAACGTATATCTCAATTGGTTATAAAGCACATAAACGATATAAACAACAAAATTAAGAATTGTATTTTTATCCACAGCATAGCATATTTTTAGCCACAGTACGGTCGACGAGTCGTTGCCTCCCTGACGTTAAGTTTTCTGAACCTTTGCGCATTGTTATTGATAACGAAGTAAGGTTGACCTCCGACTTCCGCCACTCAACACGCAATGCCGCGAGAATTCGGCGGAAAGTGGAGATCGAAAGTACGTTAATGAGGACGAAGTGTCTTAATGTTAGGTTCTCGGGGTACAGTGTGAAAAAAAGATTCTAAAATCTAATCTGCACAGTCATTTTCAGGGCAGCCATCGCTCCTTGACCATATTAAAGTAAATACTCTTTCAAACTAATTATATCAATCCCCAGGGCCACTAGTAATGGAAATGGAAACTTACCGTTACTCGGGTCACTCTATGTCAGACCCGGGAACGTCGTACAGAACTCGAGATGAAGTACAAGAAGTGAGGCAGACCAGAGACCCCATTACGTCCTTCAAAGAGAAGATATTGGCACATGAACTGGCTACCCCTGAACAACTTAAGGTGAGTTTATTGTTACATAATGTTATATACATAATTGATTAACATTGTGTGCCAACCATATTTTTGTGGCAACTCTATTAAGCCCATGCTATTCAGAAATGATCTTACTTTGAAAAGAGTGCAAACAACATTTTTTTAATAGAATTTAGTTGACGATTGTAGTACGATTGATACTGGCAACTTTATTTTGGTGGTTATGAACAAAAAACCTATTGAATGGTGTTTGGTGGAGTTAATAATAAATAAAAAATATCGTAATAAACCTAAATTTATAATAATGGACGTCAAAAAATCTCGCCAAATTTGTATTTTTTTTTATACTTTCCTTTAATGTTACTATCTGTTTACCATTTTTAAACACATATTTTAGCTTTACCTTGATAACGGATGAATCCTCACAATTAAACAACATGTATATAATTTAATTAAAATAAACGTGAACGTGGCGCGGGGCACACCACCACTCGAGGAAATGAAATATTTAATATTTTCATTTCTTCGCTCTGGTGTCGAAACACAGCGCGGTGTTGAGTTCCACCATTCAACTCGCAATGCTCCCAGAATTCTGGAGAAAATGGGCAGCAAAAGATCCATCTGCCTTCCCTGCTGTGTGCGTGAAGCTGATTTATTTAATATTTTTTACACATTCCAGGAAATCGACACAAAAGTACGCAAAGAAGTCGACGAAGCGACAAAACAAGCCAAGGGCGACTCTGAAGTCGGCATAGAAGAGCTGTCTGGTGATATTTACTACAATAACTTTGAACAGCAGATCCGTGGAGTCAGTCCTATTGCTGGATTACAGCACTTAGAGGTCATGCCTCGTAAACGAAATTAAATTAAAAGTGAAACAATCCCGCTATTAAATCAAATAATTGTATAAATTTTAATATGTAACGATTTTTGTATGGAATTGGTGCCATTTGAAATGGTGGGCAGAGATGTGATATAGTGTAGCAATACCAGTTTTTTTCTTTTCAATTGGTTTTATATAAATGTATAATATACATACCTTCACGCTATATCCTTACTTGGATAGTTAGAGAAGCTTTTGTATAGTTCCAATATGTTTCGAGTAAATAAATAAATGAGTTATTGTCTTATTGTAAATTAATAACCATTCCGCCATTTTGCTTTTCAATAGCGGGATGATTTTTTTGTATTAATTTCTGAATAATAGATCTTATAGAAAAAATAGTTTAAATGTTACCATCATGATTATTAAAATATATGATTGTTATGGAAATTGTATTTAGCTTTTATATTCATGTTTTGAACTACACTTTATTTTTAATATTTTTTTTATCTTTTATTTATTTTGTCATAAGCGTAAACTGCCTTTTTAAAATCATATATATTATGTATCCTATAGCACTTTTGTTTTATGTTTAAGGGTAGATATTTATTAAAAAAATATTATATTGAAATGTGTTTTTTTTACTTCGAACTTTTGTGAAGTTTGAGAATTTAAGTTTTTAATATTTAAATTACATGGTTAAATTATTTTACAACGATATTTAATAAAATTGTCGTATTTATTTTGTTTGAAAAAATCACTTTTTCATTTTTGCAAAATCTCTTTTGTTTCAATTGTATTAGGTTTTCTTAGAGTAGTTGAAATTGTGCTCTTATTAAAGTGGTGATGACAAAAACACTCTGTATCTGGGTGTGGAAACATAAAACATAGTTATTTTCCATTATTGTCAATCACTCATAATAGAAAAACTATTTTATATATATAAAGTAGAAAATAAATTATATTTTTCAAACAATGGTAATAAATAAAACAAAATTTCAATTCCACAATATATTATAGCCTACATTAAAACTATTTAAATACAACAGCGTCCAGATTATACGAAAATATTTAATCACATTTTTTATTGAGCTCCGTTCGTTAGTAGCTAGAAATGCTAAACAATAATTAATATATTAAAGCAGTTTATTTTTTCTTAATCACACATCTAGTTATTTTTAGAAAACGTATAAGAAAAGTTGTAACGTTTATAAGAATGTGGACGTAGATTGATAAGAACGTATGGCTTAGTGCTCAGAGCGGTTGGACAGTCTTTAAGAGGCGCGGGTTCGAGTCCCGATACATTCATTCAATTTTACAATTCATTATACGTCTTCCAAAAACATTTTTCTATCGTTAGTGTGGAATAATACTTAAAAAATGTTAAAAATATCTAACTATTTGCAAATCATTTTAGGCAAGAAAAGACACAAATATTGGAAAGGCACATAATATTATTAATATTAATATCTACAATTATTGCCAATTTTAAAAATTGCCATTTTTACATTAATCTGTCAATTTAAAACCTATGCGTGTTTTAGAAACAATGGCTTAAAACTACATTATTATATTAGTATTTATAAAGTATATTTAAGAATTAACTTTTCTTCAATTCAATCAATTTTCAAAAATCAATTCAATTTTCTTCAATTCAATTTTAGTGCATTTCGCGCTATTAGCGCGAAATGCACTAAAATATGTATAATACATTTAAAATATAATTATTTTTTATGTAGTCATAATTTGTTCATTATGGTGGTACATTTAGAAACATTTTAAATAAAATCGGCTTCACGCTGTATCCCGCACACAGCAGGGTAGGCAGAGGGAAAGGTTCCCTCTGCCTACCGTATTAAGACGCTTCGTTCCCCACTTTCTGCCGAATTCTGGGGGCATTGCGTGTTGAGTGGCAGAACTCAACGCCGCGCTTTGCCTCGACACCAGAGCGAAGAAAATGGAAATAGAAATTTAAGTAAATATTTCATCTCCTCGAGTGGGGATCGAACCCACAACCAGTCGGTTTTACAGTCACACTTTGTGCCGCTGCGCCACGACTGGCCTCAGTTTTAAACATAAAATTAACATTTTAAATAATTCTATACAATATTGTAAAATATATAAGGGTCAAGTAATAGTTTTTAATATAACCTACAAAGTTAAATCTTTATTTAATGTCTTTTACTAAAGGAATGTAAGGGACAATTTGAGTAAGGTAATGGAAATTAAATAAGACTTTTGATTTAGGTACACTAGTAAAAATTGTTCACGTTGTTTTGTTTTTATTTTAAAAATCTATATGGCTAAAATTTTATAATTTTCCATATTTGACTACAAAAAAACTGCTTGTTACATCTTAACATTATATAACAAGACTACGAAAGCATTTAAAAAATAATATAATAAATATGTATTTTAATCCATCCAATTCAAATTATATTTAATAAAGGTATAATATAAATAATAATATTTCAAAGTCATTTTTTATGACGAAATTGAAGCAATTTTTTATATTATAGTTTTATTTTTAGGATTTTTAGTGAATGCTTTTATGCAATTAAAATAACATAGCCATATAAATATAGTAATTTTTGAAATATTATACACAATGCTCCTTATTTTATCTAAATTAAGATCTAGAATGGATGATAATAATTTACATTTATTTACTTAAGGATGTTCATTTTAGTATGTCATGCAAAATTTATAATTACATTCTACTCTTTTCACATTAGCCTTTTGTTTTTAAGCCTACGACTTCATTAATTGCATTTTACAAATGCTGAAAAAAGCGGTCGATATTCAATATGTATTAAACGTACGTATTGGTAGATAATTCAAGTTCTTAGTTGTAGTAAGGAAAATAGAATAGAATTTTGCTCCACCCTCAAATTTTTTTCGGTATTTTCAACAACTTTCACTGTAGTCCATACAGGCGCGTGCAGATCGCCTGTAATGTTATAAATTCCTGAAGGGTTCTCATGTACGCGACGGTGCTTTGATCGATGACTCATATAATGTCCACAATTTGTACAGTTTTAATGTTTTTTTAGAAAATATTGAGGGGTGGCATCATCAGATTCTACTATGTTCAGTCTAATAATATGTTTCTTTTAAGTTATGTCAATATGAAAAAAAAACTCAAAATTTCAATTTACAAACGTTGCCATTACAAAAAAATAATCAAATTATACATTCTGTTCATTCATCAAATTCTTCGCCGTCAGTTCCACAAATCCGCACTACAGTTTTTATAGATGCGCATCTTCATCTTCTGCAGGACTATAATTTCCTGGTGGGTTCACATCTCCGCGACGTAACGTCCGCGTTTTGTATACTTTCTTCAGCATATTTTTTTAAAGAAAATTATAATGTTTATCGTCATGAGCTACTATTGCGTTCAGCCTATCAACATATTTTTTTCACTAATATAAAAAAAAAACCTTTATTTCAATTTACAAGCATTTCCATCTACAATAAAAAAAAAACAGCATTCAAATTAAGAGTTCTGCTCCTCTCTTAAATTTTCTTCGGTTTCTTCTACAAACCCGCACTGCAGTTCATACAGGCGCGCGTATATCTTCTTCAACGCTATGAGCTCCTGGTGCGTCCCCATCTCCGCGACGGTGCCCTGGTCGATGACGCATATCACGTCCGCATTCTGTATGGTGGCGAGTCGGTGCGCTATTATAAGGCAGGTCCGGCCCTCTGAAGCTCGGTCTAGGGCTTCTTGTACTATCTAATGGAAAAAATTTTTTTGTTAAATTATCTATATATCTATAATAAGATTAATTATTTAGGTCAATATTTAGATTTCAATTTTAGATATCACAGTGTGAAAAGGTTATTATAGCCTTTTTATACACTACATTTCCGTTTTGTAAAGTAAAAGAATTTCATATATCAAAATTGAAAATAAATTAACAATACATAGAAATTAGGTAGAGCCTGCTGCTTCCTCAGAGATATTTATATTATGTTTTATGGAAAAATGGCAAACGAGCGTACGAGTCACCTGATGGTAAGTGATCACCGCCACCCACGACCCCGTGTAACACCAGAGGAGCTACCGGTGCTCATACGAAACCATATAGTAATGGATTGCCATGTATCCATATGGTGTGGATAGTACTTGAGTTTGTGGCGTTCTGTGCGGTTAGAAAATTCGGAATGAAGACCTCTGATGTTACAAAGTCCACGTTAAGCGTACGCCTATAGACAAAGCAAACGCGCTATGTCTATAGCGCGATTTTGTGCTCTACCCAGAATTCGAAGGGTGGCCTGAGTTTGAGAACTCTGGGAAGGATTCTCCAATACCGGAAGTGCTGTTACCCTCCTGGGGTACATATCTTAATGCTCATATCATATTCCAGGGAGGAGTGGGGTTAGGTGCCGGAGCCCGGCATTATCTAATGCGAAACGCAGTAATGCGAAACCCACTACTTAACGCCGGTTTTAAATGCCGGGGCTGGTAATGATCCAATCCTGTCTGCCCATGCTTGTTGCCATTGCTGGCGACGTGACTCTCCCACACGTACTTTAGTCGCCTCTTACGATACCATCAGTATCAGGGTGATCCTATTCTAAGCCGGAAACACACGGCAAGGACTAAAATAGGACCTTAAAACTTGAATAGTTTTTAATCAGAGGAACCGATTTTACCTCTTAGATCTTTAATTTACATGGACTTTTTAAGCATATAATACAAAACTTACCTTCTCACTGTGCGTATCTAACGCAGAAGTGGCTTCGTCCAGCAGCAACACGCGTGGGTTCCGTACGAGGGCGCGCGCGATGGCGATACGTTGCTTCTGTCCGCCTGACAGCTGCGACGCGCGCGCACCTATACGGGTGTTGTAGCCCTGGATGAATTTGAACAAAAGTTTTAATATAAAAAATAATTTAGTTATTAGGTACTGATAACAACTAAAATTAAACTTTATAAGAATAATCATTTAATCCCTCTTTGAAAATAGTACATGTATAGTGTAATGTATATATATATTTTTTTAAATACAGTAGGTAAACAAAACATAGTGGTCAGACACTATGCTCTTGTCTTTATATATATTTAAAAACATTTCCATTGAGATAACTACGTCACATTTTGTATACCCAATAGAAGAAAATGTAATTGACTGGTTAATAATTCATTAAAGTTAATATTTATTCTATTTTAGATAACAGGTTTCACAGCTATTTATTTATATAATAATAAATATTATGAATTGCTTTACTTACATCGGGCAAAGCAGCAATAAAACTATGTACATTTGCTGCCTTAGCCGCAGATACGATCTCCTCTATAGTAACTTCGCGAGTATTGTCTCCATACTTAATGTTCTCAGCTATAGTGCGGTCGAAGAGGACTGGTTCCTGGGAGACGATGCCGAGATTGCGTCGTAGGGTAGATAGACGCATGTCGCTGGTTATACTATGGTCGTCTAGGTACTGAGGAAAGGAAAAATGATTACCTATGATAATATAAAAATAGGTAAAGATAAGACACATAATTTTTAATTATATTATAATATATTATTTAATTTAGCTACTCATTTTTTTTTAATTGACAAGGTTATTTTAATAATGTTAAATAAATTATTTAGTTTAGAGTTTGAGTGAAAAATTTCGTAAGTATAACTTAAGTATCCATAAGTCAGAGGGTTGCGTAACTAATATCTAAATTGTGAAAAAGAAGCCGATAAAGTGCTATTCGGACCTACCCATCGTTGGTTAGCTAATAATTTTGATCGACGGGAAGTACAAGTTATAAAAGTTGACAAACTTTAGTTTGCAGACATATGCGCTCATTTTGTATGATATGAACTACAAATATAAATCAGCTTCACGCTGTATCCCGCACACAACAGGGTAGGCAGAGGGAACCTAGTGTTAAGACACTCCGTTCCCCACTTTCTGCCGATTTTGGAGGCATTGCGTGTTGAGTGGCAGAACTCAACGCCGCGCTTTGCCTCGACACCAAAGCGAAGAAATGGAAATATAAATTTAAGTAAATATTTCATCTCCTCGAGTGGGGATTGAACCCACAACCAGTCGATTTACAGTCACACTTTGTGCCCCTGCGCCACGGCTGGCCTCAACTACAAATATAAGTTTGTATAAATTACTTTTGTTTATAATTTTTATCTGTATTAAAGTTCTCACTTTGTGCCAAATTTACAACGGTAGGTCTACGACAGTACAGTAGTACAGTAACTTTGATATAACCCTGTAATTTTTGATTACGCGACGAATTTCGTATAAAATGCAGCGAAAACAATCTATAAATGCTCGTTTCTTTTGATCGCTTTGACTTAGAAGCTTGATTTTTATGTGCTTTAAGTGACCGTAGATCTAAGTATTTGATGTTAATTTTAGCTTCATACTTCTCCACACATTCTTAAGATAAATGGTCTTGATATACGGTCAACAAAAAGATAATATAAGGATTTTTTCGCTTTGGGGTACGGAACCCTAAAAAATACTATTTTATTAAAGTAAATAAAAAAATATTTGTAAAAACAAAAACCCCGACTGCATAAAAGTAAAAAGAAAATAAACACGCCCAATAGTTTATTAGGATCCTCGTATTAAGCTCTTGAATTTGATACCCATATTGTGGTATTCGAAACGAAAAATTATTTTTTCACTAAGTCCAATGGCGTCCCACAGCTGCCATGATTATTTTCTTTTAATGTCACCTATCTAAGAACACTTGGGCTGCTAATACGAATCTAACGATACCTCAATTGTGTAAATCCGTTCAGCAGTTCTGGAGATATGAGGTAATAAAGAATATTACATACATACATACATACAAGACACGCGCGAAAAATATAACCCTTCCTTAGCAGTCGGGACTAAGAAAATTAAAAAAAACAGGCAGGGTCACCAGCATGTGACTGTAAATACGACAGGTTGTGGGTTCGATTCCAACTCGAGAAAATGACACATTTAATATTTTCATTTCCTTGCTCTGGTGTCGAGGCAAAGCGCGCCGTTGAGTTCCGCCATTCAACACGTGGTGAAAAGTGGGGAACGTTACGTTGTAATACTAGTCTTCCTCTGTCTATCCAGCTACATGCGGCATCCAGCGTGAAGCTAAAATTTTTTTTATTGTGGCGCGTAATAAGATGTAAGTAACTAAATAAACATTTAAGCTTATACATACCACATTCCCGTCATCCGGATCATACAATCTCTGCAAGAGCTGTATGAGCGTGGACTTCCCGCAACCACTCGGTCCCACTAACGCCACGCGTTTCCCACTTGGTATAAGAAGGGATAGTCCACGTAGCACTTGTACCTCACGACGTGTCGGGTATCGGAATTTAATGTTTTTGTATTGGATCTTGCCTTCAGCTATCTGTTGGTTAGGAAATTTAGAGATCAAATGAATGTTTATTAAAACAATTAAGAACTGTTTTCCACTGACTAGAACTAAATGAGTTACTTTGTCTCACATTTTTTTAAAAGGCGGTCAATTAATTATTTAAATAGCATAATACTTACATAGTCCCCAGCTACAGAAGGTGCATGAGTGCTCTCAATCAGCGGGCGTCGTTCCAGTAATGTCATAACGCGTCCTGCCGCTAGTACTGCGGCCCCGAAGTTAGGAGCGAACGCTAGAGCTTGACCCATCATCCATGCTCCGAAGATTAGAGCTTCTGATACTCTGCAAGTTTAGTGGGTTTTGTTATCTACTTATTTTAATCAGTCATTATCATCTAATAATGATTTATAGATTAATATAATTAATCTACAGTATTCTTCGTAATTCGTAATTTATAGTATTCTTTGGTACATATTCACTAAATTATTTATTGTTGGTACCTAAGTCGTGATATATAATTGTTACAAATACTGATAAGACTCCTCAAAAAAATCTGTAAAATAATAATTATTTTTTTTATCAGCTTCACGCTGTATCCCGCACACAGCAGGGTAGGCAGAGGGAACCTAGTGTTAAGACACTCCGTTCCCCACTTTCTGCCGAATTCTGGAGGCATTGCGTGTTGAGTGGCAGAACTCAACGCCGCGCTTAACCTCGACACCAGAGCGAAGAAATGGAAATATAAATTTAAGTAAATATTTCATCTCCTCGAGTGGGGATCGAACCCACAACCAGTCGATTTTGCAGTCACACCTCGTGCCGCTGCGCCACGACCGGCCTCTAATAATTTATATATTAATTTATATCATCTTCACTGTATCGCGCATATAGCAGGGTAGGCAGAGTTCCTAGTCTTGAAACATTCCATTCTTCACTTTTCGTCAAAAACACGCCGCATTTTGTTTTGCCAAAGCGATAAAGTGAAAACAATTCGTTCTTTGTTCAAGGATCTCACCCAAAAACGAATAACCATCACGTTTACACTCAGCCATCCAATAATCACATGACGGCTTCATACATACTGTGGGCTATAGCAGCGCGACGATGCTAGTGATACGAGATCGAATATTCAACTCTTTTATTATATATTTCATTTGGTTATTTATACGCTACAAAACAATAGTGGAAAATAATTACACAATCGCGTTTGTAGCGAATAAATCTAGAACGCTGATGTAGTGTGTTTACAAATGTTGTTTATGAACGATATTAAGGAATGTGCAATACCCCTACAATACCAATGTAAAAAAAAATAGAAAATGTATAAAAAATTGAATTCTGGACTTTCTAAGAGGCTTTCCTTAGAGTAGAGTGAGCTGCAGATAGGGACTCACTTGATGACGTCCTTGTAGGGCACCTCTCGGTCGGCCACGAGCACGCCGCCGTACCACAGCGACAGCGCGTAGCCGGCCACGGGCGCCGTCTGGCCGAACGCGAACACGGCGCCGCGCCAACGCACGCTGCGCCGTGCCGCCAGCTGCGCGCGCACGCCCGCCGCCGCGTAACGCGACAGCGCGCCCTCCTCGCCGCCTGACACACCACTTCTTTATTTACCAACAACCACACCATCATTCTACTAATCATTTGACGCATAAGTTTATGGTTATCAGCTGCTGCAAACTTTTCGGTTGACCAATTATTGAATTGTAGATTCTATAATAGATATGTAAACGAAACGCGACATGGTTTAAGTTATTATTTTGACAACACTTTTTAGCAGTCCGACAAAAATATGAGCGTGTGCTGTGTGCGTCACCACGATTTTCTCTTAAGATATTTTTAATGCAATTTTTTGGTCTTATAATGTGCTTAAAGGAAAAATGTAGAGGTATGTCAATATTTATGCATTAGTACAGTGATTCTCAACCACTGTGCCGCGGCACTTTTGTGTGCCGCCAAACTTCAAAAGTGTGCTTCCAAATTTCCAAAGTATATAATAATTTTAATATTATTAAATTATATCATTGAAAAAGAAAAATATTTTTAACATAAATATATATTATATTTAAATCCACAAAAAAATAAATTCGTATAATATATTTAAAAATTTTGTCATAAACTATTTATGCAGCGTGTTGTAGTAAATAATTTTTATCTTTTTCTTTGTGTGCCGACAAATTTTGAAATCGTTAAATATGTGCCGCAACAAAAAAAAGGTTGAGAATCACTGCATTAGTAATTCGAATATGCCAATCATTCGGGAATTATAAATCAAAATACCATGAAAGCTTTTAAAGTGACATTAAAAATATTATATTACTGTCTGTCATTCGTCATCAGTTTTTCGCCATTGACTAATCTAGCAATCAATAAGCGATAGAATCAACGAATAAGGAGTGGCTGAATGCTAAATGTATTCAGATTTATTAATTTGTTAACAATTTCAATGTTACAACATCAGTTACAGTCTCAAATGAGTCTAAACGCACCTATAGGGATTCAACAAAATATTATTATGTCATTTCATGAACATAAAACATAAATATTCTTTGGGTGAAGGTTGGGACGTAACAAGACAAGATTTTTCAAAATTTCTATAGAAACAGGGAAGTCAAATACTACAGCTTGTAATCATGTTAATATTATAAATGTGGGAGTTTGTGAGGATGGATGTTGTTCCACGTGAAATCTACTAAACGAATTTAGATAAAACTTTATAGTAATATAGCTTATACATCTGAATAATAGACAGGTACATAGGTTACAATAAATGTACAGATATTTCATTATTTGCAGACGAAGCCGGGCTTACGCCGCTAGTTCTATATAATTTTATATAGAACTAGCGATGTAAAACTTCTATATAATTTTAACAAGGAAATCACTTACAAAAAGCTGAAACCGTCCTTATATTAGTAATAGCTTCCGTTGCTATCGTAGTAGCTTTATTCGACGCCTCCCGTATAGTTGCAATGCCTTCAGCCAACACTCTTCCTTCAAGTACTACAGCCACTATGACCATTGGAACGGAGACTAGAGACACTAACGTCATCTTCCAAGTGTAACACATTGATACGATAATGCCTATTAAAATGGTAGCTGATGCTTGCATTAGAGCACCTATTCGTGTACCCGTTGCCTGGAAAACGTTAAAACATTAAAAAACATATTCGATATTTAAGTTTCACAAAGTTTCTAGAAATAAGACAATTCTTAAAATATATACGTTACGGTAAGCGGTAAGCTAACTATTTATAATATTTATAATTAATAAACAACTTTTGAAAGAATTTATAGAACGCCCGAGATTCATTTTTCTATATTTAATTAAATATTTTAAGAAAAGCTCGAAAAAAGAATATTTATTTAAATTTACATTTCCATTTCTTCGCTCTGGTGTCAAGGCAAAGCGTAGCGGTTATTTCCGCCACTCTACCCAATGTATCCTGAATTTGGCGGAAAATTGGGAACAAAGGAACTTAGCACAAGGCCCATCTGCCTATCCTGCTGTGTGAAGCTGATTTATATTTTCTTTCTGACTGACTACTGAAAGCTTAAGAATTATAAACAAAGTTTTTACATCGTACCCCCTGAACGGCGGCAGCGTCAGCGGCAAGACGGGAACAAAGTGCTCCAACACCGTTTAAAGGATGATCAAACCAACCTATTTCTTGCTGTAGCATTGTTCGAAATGCCGCCACTCTATATTAAGAAAACCATATGAATTTGTAAAAATTTATATATAATACATTTTATAAGAACTGTATTTCTGCGTTCTGCAACGTTTGATAGAGTCGATGAGGAACGATCGGTTACTTTCTGCATATTTTAAAAGTAATATTAGGTACCACATATATTAAGTCAGATTCAAGTAACGAATATATTTCACATGTAAATATTTCTCTCAGCAGGAATTGAACCTATAACATCCGTGTAAAGGCAGACACTGCCCAAGTGAGTCACAAGCCATTAATATAATAAATAACCGTGGACGAGGTGAAAGAGGTATGCAGACAAATCCTTCTTTTCTAACTAACTTCACGCCGTACGCCTCGCGGAGTAGGCAAAGAGAACGGAGCGTTAAACGCTAAAGTCTCTGTCTGTGTCACTCTTTCGATTAGTCCACTGTCATCAACCCGATATACTCGTACATGCTCTCCAGGGAGTCAAGCGTTTTATGTGATGAAAAATGGTATTATGTTTTATGTGAGGAACTATTATAATTTAGTTTTCGAAGTCAATTTTAATGAAAAAAAAATATATATGTCTAATAATATAAGTAATTTTAATATGATCAGCAAAAATTATTATAGGTTAGATCCAAGATAAAAAAATCTCACCTCAACCTAGCAGTCAATCTAACGCCTGTCACATTGAATATAAATATCTGAAAGAAGATACCGATACCGGTGTACACTCCCACTATCAAAAACAAAATTGCTATGACATTTGTTCCGCTGCGGACATACTGTTCGTCTTTACTTTCCAATAACTAAAAACAGTAATAAATGTTATATAGAGAAATATAATTGCAGAAAAAATCAGCTTCACGCTGTATCCCGCACACAGCAGGTTAGACAGAGGGAACCTAGTGTTAAGACACTCCGTTCCCCACTTTCCACCGAGTTCTGGAGGCATTGCGTGTTGAGTGGCGGAACTCAACGCCGCGCTTTGCCTCGACACCAGAGCGAAGAAATGAAAATATAAATGTAAATAAATATTTTATTTTGTTGGAAAAATTAGGCAACAATTGGTTTTTTCAAAATACAAAGCATTTGTATCTGCCTTTTTTAAAACTAGAATACCAATATACACATTAAGCGACCAGTGGCGGCCATTCGGTTTATGATTTTCATTTATTATACTTAATAATTAATTTATTTATCAGAAAAAAAATGTGTTTAGGTATCTACATATGTGATCATAATTAAAATTATTATGAGTAAATTTTTTATAAATCATTTTATACACATTTATGTATGAGCAATCATATTTTTTATATTTTATGTTAGTTTAGACGCATAAAAAAAATTACTAATCGTAACATTTTGCTCGTAAAGTCAATTACATAATAACAGCGTTATGGCTATGTGCTATATTATTTTTAATCATTATAACTTTTTCATAACAAAAATAAACTTACACCATAAGTTTCTCCAAAGAGTATAGCGAAGCATGGAAATGAAGATCCAACAGCTATGGCCGCTATAATTCCTGCAGCCATCAAATATTTCTCTGGTTCACACAACTTCAAGATCTGCCAAGTGGTCGGCTCAAATTCTTTTTCTCCTCTGTCTTCCAAAACAACATCATCTTCTTCTTCGTCTTCATCAATGGAGTCACTCGTCACGGAATCCAATGATACCAATTTTTGCAACTTCGGCTTCCGTACAAAAGTATCTGTAGTTGGATCAGAGTTAGCTGTGAATTATTAATAATTAGCTACGTTAGTTCTACGTTTGGAATACCTTTCTGAAAAAAAGTGTCATTAACCCATATGAACTGTGAGAGCGTGCTTGATGCCAGATTTCTATATCCAAGTTTGAAATATATGTATTTCTGTTTATCAGTATTATTTTAAGCTTTTGATTGTATGTAATTTATGGAAAAAAGCAATAATTAAGTTAGTGTAAGCGTATGAAGATTTTTCTAAGTTAAAAATCTATAGGTTAAAAATCTATTATAACATTCTCTTCTAATGTAATTATTATAACATAATCTTCTTTTACAAGAGAATTTTAGAATTAGATTATACATTTAAAAAAAACTGGTACATTAATATTTCGAATGAAAAAAAATATAATTAAAATTTAACGCATTCAACGAGTCACAAGTTTAGCACTTACGATCTTTTGCTGTATTATCTTGGTTTTCACTTGGTGCAATACTTGGTTCATTCTCCAGAACTAATTGGTAGTATCGACCTCTTAAACTCAAGAGCTCCTCGTGAGTACCTTCTTCTATAACTTCTCCTTTTTCGATGAATACAATTCTTTTAGCATTTAATACTGTTGCCAATCTGTTTAAAAAAACAATACTTTTTTATATAAAATGAAAAGGAAATTACTGAATTGTTAAAAATATTTTTTGTGTACATCTAATATCTACCAGACTGCTAAGAAAGGTAAGTTATTTTAATTACATAGTCGATGAATGTGATCAATTAAATATTGTTAAATATATAAGAGTTCGATCCTCAACCGAGTAAATGATTTTCATAGCTAGTTCATCAAAAATTAAAAATTAAATTAACTATCAAAAATCTGAATGATTCTGTGGCCAGTCGTGGCGCAGGGGCACAAAGTCTGACTATAAAACCGACTGGTCGTGGTCGATCTCCACTCGAGGAGATGATATATTTATTTAAATTTATATTTCAATTTCTTCGCTCTGGTGTCGAGGCAAAGCGCGGTGTTGAGGTTTGCCACAATTCGGCAGAAAGTGGGGAACGGTGTGTCTTAACATTAGGTTCCCTCTGCCTACCCTGCTGTGTGCGGGATACAGCGTGAAGCTGATTTGATTTGATTTTGAATGATTGTTATTCTAAATGACATAGTCATATTTAAATTATATTTAGGTAAATATTATTTATATATACCTACTAAGAATAATGTCCAAAACACTTACCTATGACTAACCATAATAGTAGTTCTCCCATGTGCCGCAGCATCCAAAGCTCTCTGCACTTTCGCTTCGCTTTGAGAATCTAAAGCTGAAGTAGCTTCATCGAGTATGAGTATCTTTGGTTTGCGAACTAAAGCTCGGGCGATGGCGATACGCTGTTTCTGACCGCCTGATAGTTGGGCGCCTCTCTCACCGATCGGTGTGTCGTAGCCCTGTTTTAAAATATAGGATTTGAAGCTAAAAAAATATAGGATGTATGTGAAGCTATCACATACACTAACCCATATTAAACTACTATGTGTCGTGTAGCGCATTCTTTTATAATATGTTTTTTTTATTTCGAAATATTTACTTACTGAAGTGTGTTATAAAGTGCAATGTGGTTATCATTATGAAGAGAACGCTCTACAATAAACAAACTACATACTCACATTAGGCAGATGCTTTATAAAGCTATGGCAATATGCCTGCTTCGACGCCATTATAATCTCCTCATCAGTACAAGACGGATTGCTCATTCTACAAATAAACATATATTTAGCTTAAATAAAATAAACTAATAAATAAATTGTAAGTGACATGAATACATGATGTTGAAATATTATGTTGTAAGTTCAACAATACCCAACTTAGACAGTATGTGACTGTATAAGGGATGCTTCTAAAATTATCGTTTATATAGTGAAATATTACTATTTTTTTTCTATTCATTTCCACTCGGGGTAAAAATGACATCCATGTAAATTTTATTCCACTTTTTCTCTTTGGTATGGCAAGACACGGTGTTAAGTTCCGTCACTCAACATACGATGTTTCTAAAGCGACTGGAAAGTGTAGAGTGGAGTGCCTTAGAACTTGGTTTCCCTAATTGACATAAATACTTTTAATTTATCCAGAAAATACGTGAAACTAAAAAAAACATACCGTATGTTTTCTTTGATCGTCCCAGCAAACAACACAGGCTCTTGTCCCACAACAGCCACGTGATTTCTGAAATGCCTGACGTTGATATCTCTTAAGTCATTCCCTGAAGCGGTCACTGACCCCATGTTCGGGTCGTACATTCTCTGTAAAAGCTGTAACACAGTGGACTTGCCGCTACCACTTGAACCAACTAGTGCTACTGTCTCGTTTTGATTTATTTTTAAACTCAGACCATTTAACACCTGTTGAAAATAGAATTATTATTTTGTGATATGATATGAGATGTAAGTATAACATAATTTAAAAACATATATTTTTATAAGATTAAGGGTAAACATACAAAAGAAAATGCATATTTTTTTTTATTTTTCAACTTTGTCTCTTCTGCAGTAGGTACGTAGTTTAGCTAGTATATCATGTGCATTTTGGATATTATATATTAAATATAATTATATATTATTATAAATAGTATAATCATTTCTACCAAATATTGCAAAAATATTTAAAAAAAAGCTATAATTTAAAGAACAGCCTAAATAAAAAAGTTTGTGAATTCTATAATTAATTTTATAGTACACAGTAAATAAATTTTCTTCTACTATTCATTTAAAAAAATCCCTTTCATTATGCCCGGTTTCTCTACATTACGAATTAACTGTGATCTTCGAAAATTTCCTATTATTCATATTTTACAGCAAATAAAAAACCGGTTAAGTGCGAGTCCGACTCGCTCACCGAGGCTTTTGTGTTTGTGTGATGAATGAACTACAAATATCATTTTATACTTATTTTTTTCTATGAAATATTTATATAATAGTAATATTATAAGTTCTCACTTTGTGCCAAATTTCATAACTATAGGTCCTCCAAAAGTGTATATCTATATATAAAGTTTTGATTATTTTAATCACGCGGCGAATTTCATACAAAATGCAATGTAATGCTCGAGATAAATGGTTTTGACAGACGGACTGACCGACATCAAAATGATCCTATAAGAGTTCCGTTTTTACCTTTTGAAGTACGGAATCCTAAAAGGTATTTTTATTATTTAATTATTTCTTTGTACACATGTTACCTGTACATCAGGTCTCGCTGGATATCTAAAATAAACATCTTTCAACTCCATATCGCCCTCCAAGACGGGCTTGCTGCCTTCTCTCGACATGCTGTCTATCGCCGGTTTCCTGTCGAGCACCGCGAATATGGCGCCGGCGGAGGCGCGCGCGCACGCGATGGCCTCCAGGTGCGGCGCCGTGAGACCCACGTTCTGTGCGCCTTGGAGTACACTGAAGAAAATCTGGCAAACAGCTGTGTTAATTAGCTTTTCTGTTTTGACATTATTTTTTATTATTTTTTTGGCCAACATGCAGGATAGGCAGAGGGAACCTAGTGCTAAGACTCTCTCGTCTACTCTACTATGTGCGGGATACAGCGTGAGACTAAAAAACCCTGATAAGTGCGAGTTGGGCTCAAAAATTGAGGGTCTCGAGCTTATTCTGAAATTCAAGCTTAACTTGGCAAGAGCCCTTTCATTTGATACTTCACTTGAACTAGCAGCTTTAATACCAAATTTTACCCCCTTTTAATTATTTTTTAGGATTTACCAACAAATTTATAGTTGTCAGATTTTTTCCTGAACTAGTACTACCTGTAGATATTATAATAGCTGCCAAATTTCATAATTCTAGATCAACCGGAAATACCCTATTAATTTTGATACCATTTATAGTGTACGAAATACTCGATTTTTGCGGTATAAACGGCCATATCCTTTTTTTAAGTAAATGAAGATTTTTTCAGGGGCCGTAGATCTGAGTATACGGTTTGAATTTCAACTTGTATCTCCAAGCGTTACTGAGATAAAGGCTCTTGACAGACATACATACAGATAGACAGATGTAGAGATAGACAAACGGACACGGACACGGACGGACGGTTTTTAGACTTTTAAAATACAAAATAACTTACAATCATAAGAACAGCGGGCGTATATATCGGCACAGAGAGCCGTCGACTGTCCAGTATCAAGCCAACGCCGTACCAGAACGCTAGAGCGTATGTAGCGTAAATAATAAGCCACATGAAGCCGCTGCCGATGCCTGAGTATACACCCTTCTTTATTCCTGTTTTCTTGGCTGGATCTAAACGACCTTGATATCTGTAAGAATATGTAAAAGCTCTCTTGTAATCTGTAACAGGAAGAAAGAACATGGGCATAGGCCGGGTGGTCCGTGCCTACCCCAGAATAGTGTAGTGCCCACCTCAGAAATTTTACTAACCACAAATTTGACCCGGAAATTAAAAAAAACAACATTTCTCCGAGTATATCTATACTGCCCGAATATATGCAGAGAGAACTAAGTAAAAAACATATATTTCATCATAAACATAAAGTAACCTTGCGAGAGCAAGGTCATAATTTCCGCCGAATTCTGAATATTAGAGTTGAGTGTCAGACCTCAGCAGAATAAAGCCGCGCTATGCCAGAGTTAGGAAATAAATATATTTAATAATTAATTTCCTCGACTGGGAATCAAACTCACAACCCGCCGCGTTTAAAGTCACGTACTTGTGTCCCTGCGCCACGACTGACCTCCACTATTGTACTACTATAAGGTTACCTATTACTATTACCACTATAAACTTACCTATCTATTTCTTTTTGTTCACCACCAAAAGCAACAACAGTTCGAATAGAAGATAAAACTTCCTCTGCGATGACTCCGGCTACGCTGTACGCTTTTAACTCTTGCGACGTGAGAGACGATTGAACCTAAACAATTAAAAATTAAATTAAATTAGCTTCACGCTGTATCCCACAGCAGGGTAGGGATAGGTAAAGGAACCCTACTGTTAAGACACTCCTTTTCCCATTTTTCGCCGTATTCTGAAACGCGAAACTCAACGCCGCGAAGCCCAGAGCGCAGCACCAGAGCGAAGAAATGAAAACATAAATTTAAATAAATATTTCATTTTCTCGAGCGAGAAACGAACACACAATCAATCGAGTTTAGTCACACACTTGTGTCCCTATGCCACCTCGCCTCATACAATATAACACATTGGGCTTAAAATAAATATGTACTTAAAAAACAAACTAAAATCCTATTTTAAATGAAACTATTTAAACCGGATTATTCGCGTGTATTTGTCAGTCCTTGGTGTATTTGGGTCTACCCTTGACCACGGACTATTGCAAAGTGTTCGAAACGCCGGGTTTCCAAAATTGTATAATCCAAAATATAAGCGATTAATCCGGTTAAAATAGTTTCATTTAAAATGTGTAATAATCGTGAAAATAAAAGAACTTATTAAATTAAAATCCCACCTTGGCGACAATGGCAGTAGTGATAATAATAACAGGCGCGCACGCCAATATGACCAAAGTGAGCTCCCAGCCGTACACGAACGATATGATGACGGCGGTCACGAACGACATGACCAGGTATATCAGCATCGGTACCTTCTCGCCTATACCTTCACGGTACTTTTCCACGTCACTAGTGAGAAAAATGGTTAGTTTTAATTTTTTTAATAACTTAACGCATTTTTTGGTTAATGTGAGGTAAACTGAAATAATTTATAGGTAAAACACTTCGTTCTCTACTTTTTGTTTAGTTTTGAGTAGAGTATATTAAGTTCGTTTAGTTTTGAGTAGAGTATAATTTCCATATAATCACTCTAAATTAGAGAAGAAATCGAACCTACAAGTAGGCTTAAGTCAAAAACTGTAGTCTACCTTTTTTAGCGACATCAAAAGCGAAACTGATGCAAATATACGAAGCAAGAAAACGAAAATATGTGTAAAATATTTTAATTTCTTACATAAAAAAAATAAAAAAAAAGAAAAAATATATGATATTTTTATAGTTTCACGGTGAATTCCATACATAACAGGGTAGGCAGTGGGAACCTTATGTTAACACAAAACGACGGAGTATAATAATACTATAATAAAATAATAATTAACATTTGACGATATTAGGTAAATTAATTTTACAAAATTTCTTTTCTTTAAATATTTCACATTTTTTTTATGTTTACAATACGCACAATAATAATACTTATCAAATTTATAAATAGGAAAACTTACTCCGAAACTTTGGTGGCAAAGTTCATCGATGTGTTAAGGTCATACCAAGTGATATCTTGTCGCAATACAGCTTTCAAAAACTTTTCTTTTAGTCGCTCTATCTGAAATTTAATATATTATAGTTTTTTTTCCACTTCACACTGTATCCCGCAAATACCAGGGTAGTCAGTGGGAACTTGGAAACCAAGTGCTAAGGCACTTCGTTCCTATTAAGAAATTTTCTTTCTCCATTTTCCGCCGAACTTTTTTTTCTTTGAATTGGTTGTCCCTAGCTCTACAGCGAGAGACAACCAAGTCACAGTCTACCTATTATTAAGTAAATCACAATTACTAAATGCACTAATTAATATAGTACTTTCTTTAATTTTATTTTTTTTATCAGCTTCACGCTGTATCCCGCACATAGCAGGGTAAGCAGAGGGAACCTAGTGTTAAAACACTCCGTTCCCCACTTTCTGCCGAATTCTGGAGGCATTGCGTGTTGAGTGGCAGAATTCAACGCCGCGCTTGTCCTCGACACCAGAGCGAAGAAATGGAAATATAAATTTAAGTAAATATTTCATCTCCTCGAGTGGGGATCGAACCCACAACCAGTCGGTTTTACAGTCACACTTCATGCCACTGCGCCACGACTGGCCTCATTTAATTTAATAATTATCTTTAATGTTACAAATGAACTGTTTTTTTAGGAAAAACTAAAATTTTATATATTTCTCACTTTAAATATTTCCACATAAGGTATAATAGGACAAAAACAGGTTGTAATGATTTCATCTATATTCCTTTAATGGTAATGGAATTACTTAATAGGTTTTTTTTGTAAAATAGCAAAAAAAAATACCTGTCTCAAAGCCGTATAGTTGAATAGATCGATACTAATAGCACCCATAAGGAACTGTAGCACGGAGAACACTGTGCAGCCGATGCCGAAGGCTTGAGAGTCCTCGATCAGGGCACGCCGGTTCTCATCTCTACTTGCATTTGTTCTGTATGTTAAGATTTCTTATTTTAATATTAGTTTTAATAGTTTTTATATTTGATAAAGCTTTCATTATTATTTGAAAGCTTGAAGCTTTTGCAAAAAAATATTTACTTATCAGAGATTAGAGAGATATTCGTGGCCCAGGGTACAAAGTTTGTGCGTTCGATCCCCACTCGAGGGAATGAATTATTATTCAATTATATTTTCATTTCTTCGCTCTGCACCAAGTCAAATGCCCGGCGTTTAGTTCCGCCACTCGACACTCCGCCACTTGACATGTATGGTTTTCAAGAGGCGCGGGTTCGAGTCACGCTGTCAAAATGTCTCAACATTCTCAAAAAAAAAACTCTTTTAAACTTATTATAACTCATTTAAACTAATACTTACAAAATCCTTCCTCCACCAAACCACGCAATAGTCAAGGTGGTTGTCGAAGTGCCATTCATCACAGTACGGTCGATGAGTAGTGAAGTGAACTCTCCGTAAATGATCACTCCGACCGGCACGAATAGACCGTTCAGTGACGCGAAAATCACTCCCGCGAACAGAAGAAAGAACTCCCATGGCTTTGCGAATCTAAACTGGAGGAATAATGCTGTTTTTACTTTATAGCACAAAATTTAGAGACATCGGTTTAAAGACATTTCCTGAAAACTCTGATCATATTCAGTAACATGTATAAGGCTATGAAAACATTTAAATGGGCCTATTCCTATTAGAACATTTGTTTTTGCGAGATAATGATCTTATATTTCTACTAAAATAATTGTAGCCCGCAACCTCATTTGCATAGAAGTCAAAACCGTCTCTCAAGCGATTTTAAAAACCACTCTAAACTCTAAGATCGATCTTGAGATGTCGTTTTCATTTATATATCTATAGTAAAGTATCCGGTATTCCAAATACGAATGATTTACCATGTAATTTGAATTACAGATATATATTTTTTAGCAAATAAAAAATTATATAGATTTTATAAAAAAATATATAGGTACTATTATATAACTATATAAAGTGTTTTTTTTTAAATAACATAAGGTAAAGACTTCCGTGTATCACGCAAACATTTGAATATGCACAGTAAAAAAACAATATTAAAGTAAAAAACAAATTACGATTTTTTATGCGTTCGTACAGTTTTAAAGATAAGAAAACAAGTTGAATAGGTGTATAATTTATTTTAGATAATTAGTTAACACACATTAACAATAATGAACGAGAGGCCGTCTTGGCGCAGGGGCACAAGCGTGCGGCTGTAAATGTTACGACGGTTATGGATTTGATTCCCACTCGGAGGAATGAAATATTTAATAAATAAACGAGATATATAATAAAGAAAGCATAAACGAGACAAAACGTCGCGTTGACTTCCGCCACTCAACACGTAATGGCTCAAAAATTTGGTTTTAAGGAAACAGTTGCAGGCTATTTCAAGTTTGATTTTGATTTTATATTCCTTAATATAATGAATTTTACTTGTACCTTGTGCAATTGCTATTTAAGTTTTCCATCTTTATGAACCCATAAGATAATATGCAGGAAAAATTGTGGTGATACTTTAGCTCTATTTTTTTATGTTCACATAATAGTTTAAGATAATGCGTGATAAATTGCGAAACAGACGTTTTGTTTGTTTTAATCAAGTGGAAAAAAAATGTGTACAAAGATTTTCTCTTGGGATTTTGAACCTGCGATTTTATTACCATGGGCTTTTAAATACATTCCATCTAAGTTTCTAGGAAACCAGCCAAAAATTTTAAACTTTAACCGCATTTGTCCAGAATAGTACCGGCTGCAGCCGGTTGCCGTCGGAGCTCACACACAGTTGCATTGCCAATACCGACTTAAAAATAGATTATTTAACCAACTAATTTGTTATATTGTGATACTTACTAGACTAAAGTAAGAAGCTGCTGTAGCCTGTTGATTAGGATCCGCACTGAAAGAAGTAAAAAAAAATTAACAATTGACCACAGTTTCTAAGCAATGGTGAATGATGGACTACGTATTTCATGAATGGTGGCGGTGGTCATGAGCTACGTGTAAAGCGCAAGCCTTAGATCGATTTCGTACCATTTAGAAGATGCCATTTCCAACTGCAAAGCTTATATTATCCTTGCAGCTAAACAAATCAATATTTTTAATAAATTTTTCAATCGATTAGATCATATTTTTTTCTTATGATTACGATTAAATTAATTTCTCAGTTAACACGAATATTTCTTATGAATGTAACAGATAATATTTTTGTTAACTAAAATTATTTATATTTCAGTCACTGAACGGGCAAAAAAATCGAAGCGTTAACCTTCAATATTTTACAAGTATTAGTCTACTGTTGACTTCCCACGGTTAACTGAAGTTCCCCGCCTACCCTTCGACTTCTTTTATGCTTACTCCTCCACAATGCTAAGTATGTAAAAAAACATACCAGGATCATCATCCTTTCTTCACTCTTACCACTATATAACATCGCATTGTAATTGTATCAAAGTATAATAAATATAAACTATTGGTATTTAATGGTAAAAAAAATCGGTATTACGTTTAAAGGATTATTGTACAACAATATGTAACAATCGTAGACATATTCGGACGAGAACGACCACACTTGAATGGATGCCAATTTTTATAAAAGTTAAATTTCTTATATATGCGAAAAGGAGTGCTTGTTTGATTTTATTGTTTAGTTACGTTTTTAATAACGCGTAACGCACAATATTCTTAATTGACGTCGTAAACTGCAATCAAGTGTCTAAGTGTTATTTTATTTATTATATAAGTATAATTAGAAACTATTTATGTGACAAAATTAAAGATCACAAATTATTTACTCAATTGATAATAAATAATATCTTAAATATACCAAAAATTTTTGGGCTCTTAATTTTTAACAAAGAAATTTATATCAACTTCTGATGTGGTGTTATAAAAGTGAAGTACAATAATTTACCTACCCTCATAAGATATACATATGGATATGCTCAAATACATACGTAAATAACAAATATAAAAACCGCTTACCCCTCCTCCTGAAGCGCTTTTTCAGTGATATAAGCGGACTGTTGAGCGAGCGAGCTGATCGTAAGCGAATTCTGACGAAAGCTGAGCGTCAGCGCTGGCCGCTGCTCGCCCCGGCGCTGTGATAACCTTGTGACGCTCCTGGACGACTCATTGCGTTTCATTCTCGAGTCAACCGCTCTATAAAAAAAATATTTGATTTACTAAATGTATAAATAAACTAGTGGTCCACGCAACATATTGATTATATAATTTATACAAATCAAATCAAATCAGCTTCACGCTGTATCCCGCACACAGCAGGGTAGACAGAGGGAACCTAGTTTTAAGACACTCCGTTTCTCACTTTCTGCCAAATTCTGGAGGCATTGCGTGTTGAGTGGCAGAACTCAACGCCGGGCTTAACCTCGACACCAGAGCGAAGAAATGGAAATATAAATTTAAGGAAATATTTCATCTCCTTGAGTGGGGATCAAACCCACAACCAGTCGGTTTTACAGTCACACCTCGTACCGCTGCGCCACGACTTTTTATACATTCAGTCATTTTTTATAATTCCGAGAAAGTGCAAGCACAGCGTTTAAACAGAGAAATAAACAAACTCTTCCCCTTTGCTATATTAGTATAGATAACATTTTAGGCTTTATTGATATACAGTTGCAAGTTGGAATATTTCTTCTGGGTGTCGGTTAATTTATAAGCATAATTTCCTGGTCTGGTTAAATAGTCCGTTAGACGAGTGATATAAGTATAATGAAAAAAAATCTTTTAGAACTTACAATATAAGAAAAAAAAATGTTATTACGTAAATATCATTCTCAGTTTCCTTATCTTCGTTCTATTCGTTAGTGGCAAGTCATTAGTTTTAGTTTCAAAATATAAGTTTATTAATTTATTTTTAGCAAAAGACGCTAAAAACCGCAACATTTAAAAATTTGTTAAGTATTAAAGAAGTGAACGGACACTCACAATTTCATCGCTAGTATAATAACGAGAAAATCATATTATCTTTAGTATTACTTAGTGTTACCTGTTAATTAAAAGTCAGGCAAGATGTTGTGGGTTCAACTCCTCATAGTCAGTGTTTGCCTGATTAGGAACGAGGTAGATGTCAAATTATGCAAATTTTTATTAGTTCAATCAGTTTTAAAATAGAAGCTGTCACAGCTAAAAAAATTGTGAGAATTGTTCGTTAGATTCCGCACGTAGCTAGGTAGGCAGAGAAAATCTAGCTTTTATAAAGTTTATTAATTGTTACCAGAGCGAGGAAAGAAAAATAATTCATTCCCCCTAGTGGGAATCGAACTCACAACCGGAGCATTTACAGTCACCCACCACACCACAGCGCCGCGACAGCTACATATATAGACGCACATATTGGACCCTGCTTCCATATACCTAGTAGAGTAAATAAAGTAATTAAGATTTGACCTCCAATTCGGTTCAGCTATTTTTGTTCATTTTGCCGAAGTTAATGTAATTAATTTGAAAACTATCATAAACACAAAAAAACTAGAGATATCATAACATTTTCATTTCAGTCTTCAAGTAAATAATTCTCGTATTATTATAGTCTGTGGCACATTTTACTTTTGTTATTATTTAGATTAGTTTCTTTGTAGAGCACTAAGCTTTTATAAAGTTTATTAAATATTTATTTGTATTACTCAATTCGTTCTATTGCTCTTTAAACGTCAGTTTTTACTGACATTTTGACAATGTCTAAGACGATGAATATTCTTTCAGAAAAAATACAGTATTTAACAAGAAAAAATACAGAAAAGATATTATTATTTTTTATACAAAAAAATATTTAGATATCAAATATTTAATAATATTGTTCAATTAATAATGTGTAAACATAATAGAGTCTAAATATCGCTCTACGCTACGCTCACCTTCAAAAATACAACAACGAAATGATTGTGTTTTTGCCTTTTTTACGTAACGCACATTTCATTTTAAAAGCTTACACAGCTTAATGTATTATATTAATTAAAAAAAAGCGTTAGCTGCTTATCTTAATATTCCGGTGCTTCATCAAAAGATGCGATATCAGACTTAAAAAAATATTTTAGATATAGATATATAGAAATAATATTGATTATTAATCATATTCACATACATATTACAAAAAAGATTTTTTAACATGAAATTATAATAATTATTGGAATTTGTTAGGAATTGTGAATCGCATATTTTATGTAGCAGGTAAAGAAAGTCTAGTGACGTATCACTCTTTTCTCCGCTTTATTTTACAAAATATAATTATTTACATTGAGTAAAACATGAAAATGTGTAGTACAAATCGATTGGAGTCCGTAGCACCACTGCATTGCGACAGCGCCTCACGCCCGCTACGACTACGGTTTACTATTCTATGACGGTACTATACAAGTAATATGTTATTGTGTTAATAAAGTAATTTATGTAATTTTTTTGACTAATATGTAATTAGAGGCCAGTCGCAGGCACACGCACAAGCTTGTGACTGTAAACCCAACGGGTTGTGGGTTCGATCCCACTTGAGGAAATAAAATATATATTATTTTCATTTCTTCGCTCTGGTGTTGGGCAAAGCGCGGCGTTGAGTTCCGCGACTCAACACGCAGTATCTCCAGAATTCAGCGAAAATTGGGGAGCGGAGTTGGTTAGCACTAGTTTTCCTCTGCCCTGCTACATGCAACATGAAAAAAATGTTACTTAATTTTTTTTCCTTCATTCAGCAGTAGGTGCTAATAGAATTGGCATGGTGATATTTCACTTTTTGCTTATTTGGAGATTTTGTTAGTGTACAAAATCAAATTTTATTATAGACATTGATATCGAATTATGAACATAAACTTATAAATAAGAGTTAATTATAATAACTACATTACAGCAGCAGTACAGTATTATATTTTTTTATCCAAATATAGGACTTCTATAAGAAAATGTTTTTTTTTTCATTTCGAATGTTACAAAATATTATGTGTTTTGAAACGACTTCAGTTAATCGCTTTTGAAAACGCGAATGCAAATAAGTACAGCTCTCTTTATAAATATATTATAATACCATTTATATGTAATTGCTTTTCATTTATATATTTTTCTTCATAACAACATAGCAGACGCAGAGAGAAATAAATTTTTAAGAATTTAGAAATTTACGTGGACAGGCTCTTAAACTACGCACCACATATCCTGAGATAGTTTAAATGTTTTTAGATAGATAAAAGCTACCATATCTTATTTTTTTACATTGAAATTGAATTAACAATTGTTGCATACAGTTTCTTTGCAATTACGTCAAGACGTATTATAATACCTTGAAAAATCTTTACATGAAACACTTCAAAATAATAATAGATTAGACAGAGGGAGCCTAGTGTTAACACTTTGTTCCCCACTTTTCGCCGAATTTTTCGAGTCATCGCGTGTTGAATGACGAATCTCAACGCCGAGTTTTTGCTTCGGTGCCACAGCGATGAAACGAAAATATTAAGAAATAAAAATCCGTTCTTTCGAGTGTGGATCGAACCCCCAACCTTCGCGTTAAAGTAACCAAAGTATACCCTTGTGCCCCTACGCCATGACGGTCTATCGGTCTCGGAAAAATAATTTTTCTTCGGTCTAACGCCTGTTGGAGTTTCAAAATCAGACAGTACAATCCAAGAAAAGAAAGTCTATTAATGACTTTTATACACGCACAAGTTGAGCTTAAGCTGTTACATAATAATTATAAAAGCTTTGTTGATATTGTATTAAGATTTGTTAATGTGTGTACGTCATGTGGCCGTTGTGGTGCAGTGGTACAGCAACTTACTATAAACGCGACGGTTGTGGGTTCGATCCATACTCAAGAGTTTTCTGATGGAGGTTGTGAAATTCCCCGCCGCCGTCCAACAAGCAGTCTGGAAATCAGAAGAAACTTATTGTTTCGACACTTACTTCTCTCTCAGTCGGTACGGAAATGGAAATATAGATTTAAGCTATCAGAAAAATAACGAACTCGTAATAATACAAATACATTATGACGATTTAGTAATTGTATGATATTAAAATATTATAATATTCATTTATAAATTTGAAAGGTGAGATTAACAAATGTTGATAACCACAATAGATATCTTTTAACATTTTTAAAATGTTATTCCACACTTAGGAAAGAAAAATACTTATTTAGAAAACGTCACAAAAGAGAAAAGGTCGGACCTGGTCGGTATCCAGGAGGCGCGGGTTCGAGTCCCGCTACATTCAAATTTTTATACGTTTTCTAAATAAGAATTTAACCACGATCGACTTTGAAATTTGAAGAAATCATTTCTATATATTTATTTTTAAAAAATATCATATTATATTATTTGATTCATGTATAGAATCATCAGTCATCATAAATAGAAAGTTGCCCTATATTGTTGAAGGACTAGGTACTTCTAGCACCAACTGTTTTTAATCGATATGTGTAGTGTTTAGCCAAATAGAAATATTTGTTTGGAAATGCACTATTTGTAAATAACTCATCGCGTATCAGTCAAGTGCATTGTTAGTGCCGATTGAATAATAGATAAAAGAAAATTGTGTGAAACTAAAAGGCTTTATAAATTAAATTTTGGCAATAAAGCAGAATTCAATCAATTTTATTGATATTACTTAATAATAATAAGAATAGATGTTCTTTTATATAAACGTAAAAGCAAAATTACTTTAATGTTTGAGGCCGGTCGTGTCGCGGGGGCACAAGCGTGTGACTCTAAACGACAGGTTGTGAGTTTGATTCCCACTCGATGAAAATAAAACATTTAATATTATCTAAAGCTAAAAAAAAGAAATATTTTAACATCACACATTAGTTATTACAACAATCAAGATCGCCAGACGGCAGATGTTTTATTTTCGTTAACAAAATTGATTTAGATCAAGGGCCAGCCAATTTTGAATAGGACATGTTATTATGGGCTATATGACAAGCCAAGTGCAAGTGCCAGTGCGTCTTTGCTATTATTATAATCTTGTTGTACGATAGTAGCCCTTATACCAGTACTAGGCACTGGTATTGTGACGTCATACGGTCAGGTGTGGTAGGAATGTCTGATAGATATTATGTAAAATACGCTTCCGCTATGACGTCATTGGTTTTTCAGGCCTCATGCAAACGAGGCTAGGTTTAAGGTTTAAGAGGTTATATTATGCAAATTTTTTAGATAGCACGGCATTTTACCATGAATAGATAGATATGGTCGTATAAATTATTATTGATTATGTTATTTTTTTTATGAAAATATTTTTTCAGTATATATTATTATATAGACATGTGCTGTTTTTAATGGAGTATGATTGAATTTGTTTTTTATCATTTTATAATCTTCTCTATTCATAATTTTATGATTTTAACAATTCTCTCTTTTACGAGACTAGGTATTGACATTTAGGGTTAAGTCACTGAGTTTTATTTTTCTTTTTTTAAAGTTATAGGAACAGTAATCCAAGCCACGGTTTGTGTAATCAAGCCTCTTGAAAAATCTCTGATAGTATTTCAATCTACGACCATAGTGCTTAAACATCTGACTCGTAGTATACTCGTATAGTCGGGCACAATTGCCCTACAATAGCATGTAACTAAATAAAAATTATCGAGTTCCATTACAAATTACAAAATTAATCTCATCTAATAATTTTGAAATATTAATATTACATAAGTACATAACTATTTAATATGTAAAAAGAAATGTTATATACACAATTGAGGCCGTCGTGGCGCAGTGGCATAAGCGTATGACTGTAAATGCGACAAGTTGAATGTTCGATTTGAACAATGCAAGCATTATTATTTATCAATAATTTTATTTGTTCGTTCTGGTGATAAGGCAAAGCGCGGCGTAGAATTCCGCCACTCAACATGCAATGCCTCAAAAATTCGGCGGAAAGTGGGAAACGGAGTGTCTTAACACTAGATTGCCTCTACCTATAATCGGGTTACAATGTGAAGCTGAAAAAAAGAACAATAACATACATAAATATACATATAAATATATGTATTTTCGAGTAAATCGTCTAGCAACACAGAACTATAAGCACTTAAAGCTCGCGTGAAAGAGTGAATGAACCGTTAGTATTCATATGTTCGTCTCATAATCCCTGCTTAGCACGCTTAGGCAAAGCACGTTTTACGTTCACTGAAAAATAGCAGAAACTCTTATTCTTCAATACATTTTGAATTTACAAGTAAATGGTAAAATGTAAAGACTTATCATAAGCAATGCTACTGTAGCGCTAAAGAGTTGAGATGTATCGTGCGTGTCTGTACACGCGATGGTTGTAGGTTCAATTCGGCATCAATATTATTTGTAATATTAAATTAAAAAATTAAATCAGCTTCCAGTACCAGGATGATCCTATTCTAGGCCGTGTGATCCCGGCCTAGAATAGGATCATCCTGGTACTGGTGGTGTCGTAAGAGGCGACTAAAGTACGTGTGGTAGAGTCACGTCGCCAGCAATGGCAACACATATGGGCAGACTCGACCGGATTATTACCACCCCCGGCATTTAAAACCGGCGTGAAGTAGTGGCTGTATGCCACTGCGTTTCGCATCAGGTAATGCCGGGCTCCGGAGCCCAAACCACCATACAGGCAGGCAACGCACCTGCAGCTCCTTTGGTGTTGCATGGGGTCGTGGGCGGCGGTGATCACTTACCATCAGGTGACCCGAACGCTCATTTGCCTTGTCTTTTCCATAAAAAAAAAGCTTCACGCTGTACCCCGCACACAGCAGGGTAGGCAGAGGGAACCCAGTGTTAAGACACTCCGTTCCCCACTTTCCGCCGATTTCTGGAGTGCTGAGTGACGGAACTCAACGCCGCGCTTTGCCTCGACACCAGAGCGAACAAATGAAAATATAAATGTAAATAAATATTTCACTTCCTCGTGTATATCGAACCCACAACCAGTCGATTTTACAGTCACACTTTGTGCCTCTGCACCACGACCGGCCTCAATATTTGTAATATTTTGACTTATGTTTTGATTAAAAAAAATAAAATATAGTTTAAGGGGGGTGAAAAATACGGAAAAAAGATGCGTATTACTACTAGTTTCCATATACACTACGAATAATTATTTCTAAAAAAAATTATACTTGACTGTGTTGTGCCTTTTCACAGCTTCACATTTTTCCTGCAAAGCAATGTAGCAACCTAGTGTCGAAACATTTCGTTTTTTACTTTCTGCTCGAATACTCTTCTGTGGGGATCAAACCCACGACGATCGCTTTTACAGTTAATGTTACCCCACTGTGCCACGATAGCTTTTTTCTAATTGGAAATTATTGACCTCATCGTGGTGCGGGGTCACAAGCGTGCGACTGTAAGTGCAACAGATTCGATTCCCACGCGGGAATTAAATATTTAATATTTTAATTTCATCGCTCTGGCAAAGGTGCCAATGTGTTTCGCCACCCACCACACAATCAATGCCTCAGGAATTTCGACGGACAGTGGCGAACAGAAATGTTAACACTGAGCTCCCAGCTTTCCTCTGCTTACCCTTACATGTGCGGAGTACAGCGTAGAGCTAAAAAAAATATAATCCTAAATGTGATTTATCTTCAATTTATGAAGCATGTTCTCATTATAAAGCTTTTGCGATACATGAGGCAAATGATAAACAATTACAGAAAAAACGTTTTAATAGCAATTTTAATTTTGTGTGAAAAACATTTCTTTTAACCTTAATCTTTATTCCGTAAAGGTATAAGAATAACCGTATTATACAAGTACATGGAAATTAGTGTCGAGATACTCCGTTTTGTACTTTCCGCCCGAATCGCATTACGCCTCGATAGTCCCTAGTGTAGGATAAATAACAATTTATTTTCACCAATAGAAAATAACAAATCAGAAATATATATGAAAAAATATTGATATTATTTTAATTAATAAAATATAATAACTTACTAATCAAAAGCAATTTATAAATGTATTATTTATTGCGATTGTAAGAGTATGGAAATTTTCTAACGCATAGCGCACTCGTTTGGTATGAACAAATGAATTAAGCTACATACTACTACGATAAAATCAAATAAAATACACTCAGCTTTATTCTATAACAAATAATTATTATTTGTAGTATTGAATGAAATGTATCGACATAGATATACTTCTTGATTTTTTTGTTTGCTATTCGTTTATAAATATTCCTAAAAAAATAATCCTAATAACATTAAAAAAAATAATAAGAAGGAAAGTATAATAAGGCCATCGTAGCGCAGCGGGACAGCATCGAACTGTTAATGTTAGGGTTATGAGTTCGATGCCCGCTCGGGGTTTATTTATTTTTATTTATCTGCTTTGGCTAGACTCTAGATTCTCTTTGCCTACCCTGCACGCGCACATGCCGGATGCAGTGTGAATTTGAAAAACTTATTTCCCTTATATAAAGCTTACATTATTATGATTTCAGTTTGTTCACACTCAATAAATATATTACTAGTATTTTTAGTAAATATATTATTGATAGCTAGTGGAATAATTCGATTGTAATCTTTGGTCGGGCGCCGCTACGACGACGCCGTTGTGGCGGCGTTCGCTGTACATTTATGCTGCCTTCGAATAACCCCAATATCCGTAAATGATATTATATTTACGACCGAAACACTTTAACACGAATAAATTTACAATTTGTTTTTTTTTATTACATAAGTTTTTGGAAAATATTTTTGTTTTTAAATACATAATGTGACTTTTAAATTTATTAAACTTTCTAAGTACCTGACGATTATTCACACATATCACGATCTGTTTAATTTAAATACTAATATAATTTAATTTCTTTCAATTCAAACAAGCTCTTAACTAGTGAAGTAGAAAAATTAATAGAAATTTTAAAAAAGCAACAACAAAAACAAAAACATAAAATTCTTAAATATCTAATAAAGAAAAATCTAGGTATATATCTATATTTTTTTACCTGTTTGATTCTAAAGATATTCGACTTTAAATAGTTCTTGTATGATACTACTAATTGTTTTTGTGACGATCGTTATTATACCAGTTTTCCCCGTATTACATATATTAATAAAAGAATATGATAATAGAGTAATTTCTATCTTTGTAACTTGCGTTTATGATGCAAGTAATTCGTCTGTTTACAATTATTTAATTGCTATATAAATCATTTATAATACGTGCCACCTGCTACCTACCACCGCTGTATAAAAAAATTATAGAATCCATTTTCATATTGATAGACTCGATGCTAGTACGGATGGATATATAGATGCGTATTTAACTTGAAGCATGATGTTAAACAAAAAAGCTTAAAATATAAAAAATAATAATTTGTATATTTTAAGCGAAAACGAATTATTTAGCTCGAATTTAAGCTGTATCTTCTCATAGCGCTACATTCTTATTTATAACAATGTTACCTTTGTTTTCGAAGTCTCTATAAAAAGACTAACAAAAGTTTGAACTCTAAACGCTTAACTCAACGAAAAACGAGACTGAATATCTCTTACGCCTCGTCCACTGTCATCAACCTCTTCATACATGACCTCCGTGAGGTCATCGTGCATTTTACGTGACCTTTTCCCAGTATTACCTATAATGTATTGTCATATATAGACCTCTCGGTCGACCTCTCCGAATAACTCTTACCACTCACTCTTGGTTCGTAAATCTTTTTTTCCATTCTGTCGTCACACATGCTCTCAACGTGACCAAACTACTTGTGCACTTCTTCATTCTTACTCAGATATCGTCGCTAGTACCTGCTATTTTGCGTATATCTTCATTGCGGTTGCGGTCAGTTTACTCCACATGTCCTACGAAGAGATTGAATCTCCAGAGTACAAACATTTCATTGTTTCACTCTTCTTCTGAAATATCCATGTTTCGTTGCATTATAAAAGCGTTAACAAGCGAGCAATTCACGACGTACTTTAGAAGATTTAGATTATATTATTTTGGAGAGTGATGATGAAGGTGATATTGTGGAGAGTGGTGATATTTGATGTATGGCAAGAGTTTGGTCGTGATAAAGAAGTTTGGTTCTGTTGCTGCAGATGATCATATTATATTACTTTCGACTCAACCGACGAAATTTCCTTTGTGATATTTGTGTTAATCTCCTTGATTAATGCATTTTTTTTCACTCCAAGGTTAGTTGCTCATAGAAATTTCTGATATGATTAATTTATAACGTGCGATATTGTCAAAATGTCCGATAATACCGTCATCCTATTTTTAAGGAATTCCGTACCTTAATGGGATAAAATTAAACCCTTATAGGATCCATTTTATTGTCCCTCTGTCAAGACTATTTATCTCTAGATCGCGTGGAAGAATCAACCTGAAATTTATATAAAATATTCAAATCTACATTCATAAATATTTTGTCTGTCTTTTCAAGCACTGAACAAAATCATGCTTCTAAGTCAAGTAAAGTCTTCTGGCAAGAAGTGAGAACTTACAATAAAATTAAATAAAGGAAAAGATCCGGAAACTGGAAATTTACTGGTATTTCTGCACGGCCTAGTTTAACCTGAGCCATTTCATCTGATACCTCACTTGAACTAGTGGCTTTAATATAAAATTTGCCTCCATTTTAAGTTTATTATTTTTTAGAATTTAACTACGAATATATAGTTTTTAGATTTATTCCTGAACTAGTACTACCTGTAGATGCTAGCTGCTAAACTTCATAATTCTAGGTCAACCGGAAGTATCCTATTAATTTTGATTCTCTTTATAGTTTCGGAATACGTGTTTTTGCGATATAACCGGCTATATCTTTTTTTAACACTTTACTATTAAGTAAATGTAGAAATACGTTTTTTTTTTCAGGAAATCAAGACTCGACTCGATATTTCTAAACGTTTCTAAGATAAAGGCTCTTGACAGAGAGACAGATGGACAGGAAAAGGTACGGAACCTTAAAAATCATTACAAACTTATAATTGTACTTCATTTCTTATAAGATGAGTCCATAGGGTCCATACGCAAGGTTAAGTTGTATTTTCCATTGGCCTACAATCCTGAAATTGTTACGGAACCCTCGGTGGTGGACTCCACCCACCGAGTGGCCTTCAGAACTTACACGAAGCGCTGCTTTAAGTTCCGTAACAAGCAATGTCTCAAATATTCGCCGGAAAGTGGGAAACGATGAGGAAAACCAATGGGTTCTCTCTATCAATCGTGCTATATAGCTGGATACATCGTGAAGCTCTATAACTACCTACCATTTTGTCTACCATGTTTTTTTACTTTGAAAGAAATTATATAATTAATTTGTTAACTCAATACGCACACTGAATAACAGTTAAGTTGTTAGTGTGTGTTATTGCTCTCTGCAACATTTTGTAGAGTTACATAATAATAAATATAAAAAAAAATAGAAGGCTTTTATTTCAACAATCACAAATAGAAACCTAATCTGAAGCAGATAAGACGTAGGTATCGTGAAAACGCGGAACATTTGATATTTTGGCATTCCGCCAAAAGCTGGATAGGCTGTACATTTCACGTTTAGGGGTCGAATTCTATATCATACTATTATTACTGGTTTATTGTATTATATTTAATTTAAATTTAACAATATATATATTTTTTTTCATTAATAAATTATTTAAAATTTAAATAAATACTTACCTAGTATTCTGTAAAAATTATTATCCTGAAAACACCGACTGTTTGTTAGCTCCCAAAGAAGATCTAATATTACTTCCTTCATAAGGACACTAATTGTCTCAGGACGTGGCTGATGAAAATGGTGAACGCGGGAAAGTCAAGGCGATGGCGGCGCGGGACGTCAACCCTGCGCAGATGTTGGCAGCATACTGGGTAGTTTTTGGCATAAGGGCGACTTATCTAGCACTAGCACTAACCGTCGTAGCGCCGCGGCATGGCGTGCCTGAAAAAGCGACGGTTGCGGATTCGATTGCAACTCCAGGAAATCAATTATTTAATAATTTCATAAAGCCCAGCATTGAGTTTTGCCACTCAACACCCAATGTTTCTAAAATTTAGCGGAAAGTGGGGACCGAAGTATCTTAACACTTAACACAGGTTCCCTCTGCCCACCCTCCTATAGGCGGGAATACAGCGTGAAGTTAAAAAAAATCTTATAAGTTGTTTTAACGTTTTCTACATAATTCTGTACATAGAAAAACTTAGCAAAAACGATTTAAATGTAAAGCATTTTTTTACATCATTGACAAGTAAAATACTTTTTTTTGAAGTCTGTTAAATGTTAATCAAAATAATCATAAGTGATTAGTATTTAAATGGATGCGGTAATATTGAGTATGCTGACGCCTATTTAGTATTTATTTCAAATCTAAATATCGACATAATAGGTATATATGTACATCGACGGTATTTTTTTTATGTTTGTTACCTCAGAACTTTTGACAGGGTGAACCGATTTTGATGATTCTTTTTTTATTTAAAACTAGTGCTTCCCGTGTTCCTATTTTAAATTGGTGCATTTCTGACAATGGTATCTATGTGAAAAACACATAAGTCACATTTTCAAAAAAATATAGAATATAGAAAAAAATATAATAAAAGGTCGGATTTTTTGTTCAAAAATAAGCTTTGCATTGCAGCTTTGTGTGCAATAAAGTTTTTCTATCTATCTGTCTATCTATGTATAAGTCTTAAATTTGCATTAAATATATACGCGACAAATGGACGAATAAGTCAATATCCCGCCAACCGATTTCGATAATTCTCTTTTTATTGGAAAGGATACTTCAAGGGTAGTTCGATGAAAGTTTTCTTATATTTTAATTATGAGTTTCTTTTTGTGTGAAAACTATAATTATTATTCTTTAAGTGTTGCTTGAATATTATCCAGAAATGAACGTTTTTACGTGTCTTAAGTATTATTGACTGTTAATTTTTAATTTTGAAGCCTCATAAATAATAATATGTATTTATAAAAATATTGAGTTTTGTAAATAAATATGATTTCATTTCTAAAATTACATTCACTAGTGCTTTTACACCTACATATATACTCCTATTTATATAAATATATATATTTTAGCTTCACGCTGTATCCCGTACACAGCAGGGTAGACAGAGGGAACCTAGTGTTAAGACACTCCGTTCGCCACTTTCTGCCGAATTCTGGATTCACTGCGTATTGAGTGGCAGAACTCAACGCCGCGCTTTGCCTCGACACTAGAGCGAAGAAATGGAAATATAAATTTAAGTAAATATTTCATCTCCTCGAGTGGGGATCGAACCTAACCAGTCGGTTTTAGTCACACTTTTGTGTCCCTGCGCCACGACTGGCCTGATAAGTATTAAAAAATTTTAAACATATGAGGCCGAGAAATTTATTTGAGGCAAGACGAGAACGTGCTCATACACTGTGAACTCTATATAACATTGATATTGACGAAAACCTCGAAATCTTTCTACTTTAGTTCCCTTAGTTTCTTTTAAAAAAGAGCATAAAAAATCTAATTTCGGAATCATATTACTTACATTCCAAAAATATTAGGAACTAGCGGCCCGCCCACGGCTTCGCCCGCTTAAAATTCATAATTATTGATTTAATAAGCAGAATTGATTGACAACTATAATGACTTCTAAAATTAAATTAGCTTCACGCTGTATCCCGCACATAGCAGGGTAGGCAGAGGGAACCTAGTGTTAAGACACTCCGTTCCCCACTTTCTGCCGAATTTTGGAGGCATTGCGTGTTGAGTGGCAGAACTCAACGCCGCGCTTTGCCTCGACACCAGACCGAAGAAATGGAAATATAAATTTAAGTAAATATTTCATCTCCTCGAGTAGGGATCGAACCCACAACCAGTCGGTTTTACAGTCACAGTTTGTGCCACTGCGCCACGACTGGCCTCACTTACTTTAATCTGTAATATTCTAATATGATTTTTTTACGACATTATCGTAATTTCTATAAGAATTTTTGATTGTTTCGAACTAAAAAATACGACCAATATTGATATTTGATATTCATAAAATAAACATAAAGCTAATTATTTACTATATGTATATATTTTTGTATTATAATATTACGTTCTTTTTACCTATGTTATGTTTTTTAAGGCTCTGTTAAATGTGCTGATGTCACTTAATAATTTAATATACTGCTTCAGAAACAGCCTTAAATGTTAAATTATTGATTTGGGTAAGGATTCGTAATATTCTTTGTAAAATAACTTTGCATATTTTTGTTAAATTGAGTTAAAACAAAGCAATTGCTAAAACTTTTAAGCAAATCGGTTCAGTACTTTCAGAGAAAAATGTGGACATAGATATAGACAGACAGACAGACAGACAAGAAATTAAAAAAAAATATTTTTGCTTTCTATTATTCTTTTTAAGTGTCCTTCTATCCATTTCAGTCAAAATTATTAAATGTACAGACAAAATATTTTTACTGTTTTATTATATATAGAGATAATGGGATTTCGGTTGATATATTTGTTTTGTTTACATTCAATTTCAAAAAAGTATAAATACTGTAAATACAAGATGTACCGACAAAAACAGGATTTAAAATAAAAGTCATCTTACCAGTACATATTTATTAAGGCTTTATTATAAACTTTATTTCGATAATCTCTATTTTGACAAAAAAAATATTCTTACACGATATAATAGGACAAATCCAGATTTAAAAAAAAACAGCCATTCATCTAATAAAATCATCATAATTTTAAGAAGCCTCATAACTAAAATTAACTATAAAAATAATGTAATATTCCTATATTTAATTCACATTCACGATAAACTCACATTTATATTATATTAACATACATATAACTAAGTGTAAACATGAATATTTTTATATATAAAAAAAACAGGCTTAGATCGCGTAATGTGCGGACCCTAGACTGATATTAAAGATAATTTCTTTATTTCGCCTAAATAAATCAGTATCAAGGAATGTAAAGCCATGCCTTGAGTAAACACAAACAGAAAAAAAACACTATATTACAAAAAAATACCCTCAATGAGATTTGAGCCCGCAACCATCCCTTCAATTAATTACATCTGTTTCATCAACAAAATGAATATCGAAGTCATATTTTTAATACGTAAGAAAGAAACAGATATTTATTATATTGCAGTCCAAGGCCCACTTAATAACTAAAAACATTGATGACACTTCTTTATTGCACTAAAATTATATTTTTGAACAAAAACAAAATTAAAAAAAAAAAAGATTTTGGTTCTTAAATATAAATTCTTAATTATAAATAACACCATGTATTATTATTAATATTTATATTGGTATATTAAAACTATAACTAATAGATTATCAATAAATTTTAAGGAGATGGGTAAATCATTATTTTAAAATGAAATACACATTTACTTGTCGAAAAAAAAGTGTATATATTAAACTGTATTAAAGCCCTATTTTAAATATCAGTTCCATAGATTTTCAAATCTATAAAACTGATTTTTCAAATAAAATAAAAATCGAATAAACTTTTATGAAACGCATTTACATATTTAATATGAAAATAAAAAATTTACTTAAATATCTCATACCATGTAGGACGACGGTACTACATGGTATGACATATTTAAGTACATTCATGGCATTTGTAGTACGGTTTGAGGCCAGTCGTGGCCCAGTGGCACGAGGTGTGACTCTAAAACCGACTGGTTATGGGTTCGATCCCCACTCGAGAAGANTAACATTAGGTTCCCTCTGCCTATCCTGCTGTGTGCGGGATACAGCGTGAAGCTGAAAAAAAAAGAAAAAAAAATGTAGTACGACCATGTAATACGTAGTTTTCAGATTGTATTCTTTTACCCTTCTCCTTTGGTAATTTATACATACATTTATAAAGTTTGTTTTAATTTATATGGCAATAATTTATAAAGTAAAAGTCTGAGAAAAATAAAAGATAACATCAATTACACTTATATAACACGATTTTTAATTATATTATGAAAGAGTCTTAGTGTACCACAAAATCTATAAGCCATTTACTTTATTGGGAAATTATTTACAAACTTGCAGATATTAGTTTCGTTGAACAAAGTCATATGTCAAACATATGAGATTTTCATTATATCATAAAACATTGTTCACATAAATCGTATTGACTTTGAATAAAACTAATTAATTATTTTTTTCCATTAGGTGAAGACACTGCAAAAAAAGTTTAGCTATAATATAACAATAAATTTAATCAGGCGAGCGGGGTTAAAAGCGGGGTTTTATTTCTTTTTAAGTAAATATATTTTTTTATAATTTAGTGAAATATGATTTCACTCAATGAAAAAAAATATTGATAAGCGATCAAGTCAAAACTTTTATGATAATGAACTTGATTATTATATATTATAGTGGATTTATTTTGAATAAAAATATTCTTCATTCAGTACAAAGCAACTTAAATCACATAGTTATTAATATAATAATAACTAAAAAATATTATTTTTACATAAGAATAATTATTAATTTGGTTATAAATAAATGTATAATTAAAAAAGCACCTTCTTTTACGTAGAAAGAAGTCGTATCGTATTTTAAAAGTATTTAAGAAAGGAACTCTTTGAAAATTTAAATACATATTAAATCGAGAGACATCCTGTATACAAAGATATAGATACGACTTCATTCTATGGAAATATTTTTCACACTCCTCTTAAAGCAATCTTAAAGTGTAATAGAATTTAATTTTCAAATTAGATTTTTTTTTTCTTGTATAAAATCGAAAGAAAATATCGATTAAAATCATTTACTTTTTTAAAGTTCTAATGGAAAACAAATCCGTTTCACGTCAAATTTAACTAAATAATAAAAAAGAATATATACAATTCCTATTATTAATTATTAATGACTGTCGATAATATAAAACAAAATTTTATAAACACATAATATATTAATATAAAATATGTATTAATAATTACATTTTAAAAAAATATAAAAAAAATAACACACTGTACGTCAATTAATCAATCACTACAATTTCGTGAGCAAAAGGTTTTTAATAAACAAATATTTTGTGCTAGTTCATTATCAAATACCCACATTCATTTATTTAGTAATAATTACTTTAAATTTATTTCATTATAACACAGTGTAAGCTCTATATATCGAAGGGACTGCAAATTTTTTGGCGTTAGTGAGGGTAGGTCATAATTGGAGTGAAAAAATAATAACAATTAATTATTATTATTATTATCAATCAAGTAAAAATGTTATTATGTTATAATAATAAAATAAATGACGTAACTGAGAGCAGGCTACGACTTTATAAGCAACTTCGTCCGCCTGTACCACAAAATCATTTATTTTCTCATTTCAATTTCTTTCCTGATCTAATAATATAATAATTTTAAAGACAGTATCAATATATTGATAGCTAAAATTTAATCCAATATAATTAAACATTTATTTTGTAGCAATATTGGCGCATGCAACTATTTATATTGACATAATTTTTTTATTTGTGAACCAATTGAAATAAAATAAACACTAAATATAAGTTTGTTAAAATAGAATAGTGAAAATTGCATTTAAAACGGTTAATTCTTTTTTGAGATTAGCGTGAACAAACGCACAGACAAAAATTTTAAAAATCATTGTTTTTAGCGTTGTATTGGAAAAAAGATAAACCAATAAAAATTACAGGAATTTAGGAACTAAATTGATGATGACATTATATAGAGTTTACACGGTATTTCACAAAACACATCAATTTAAGTCATCTACAAGCATTTCTTATGTACGTGGCGTACAATCGCGTTGAGAACGCATTAAGAGCAAATAATGTGTTCGAAAGAGAATGTGTATATAATTTTTTTTTTTTGTAATTTTAATAGAAAAATAGTAGCCTTTCCTGCGCAGTGCCAGAAAGGAGACGCCAGCCGCGTTTTATATTCAAATATTGAATTACTGCACGCACGCAGATTAGGATACCTAGAAGAAATATAAATAGAAAAACATAAAATAAAAATTGTTTAATTCCCAAATCAAAGAAATATTTGTTTAGTGAGACAATCCTAGAAAATAACTTTTATATACGTATTCTATTACTTGGTGGTCCAACGGCACAGAGTCTGACTAAACGTAACGATTGCAAGTTCAATTTCCACCCATAGGATATATTATTATTTTAATATTAACTCAAGGAAATAACTAGAAAGAGAGATTTCATTTTAAGAAATTAAATTAATTAGAGGTCGTCGTGGCCCAGCGCCTAACGTTGGACTGTAAATTCGACGTTTGTGGGTTCAATATTAGGGGGGAATGAATTATTTTCATCCGCTAATTATTTTATTCCGCCACTCAACACACAATAACTTGAAATTTAGACGGAAAGTTGGCAGCGAAGTGTCTTAACATTGAGTCCTCATTGCTTATCCTGCTGTATGCACGATACTGTGTGATGCTAAAAATAAATTAGAAGTAAATACCAAATAACGAAGTGTAAAACAATACATAAAAGGATACCCAAAAAATACTCACCAAACGCCATAATAAGCCACCACAGCCACGAGTTCTCGTGCGACGCGAGCTCCGTGGAATGCTTCACGATGAGCGTCCACTTGGCGAGGGAGAGGCCGAAGCCCGCGAGCGCGCCGTAGCGGCTCGCCACCGTGTGGCAGAAACACATCAGTAGGAGAAACCCGATCCAGTTGAACAGGAACGCCACTTTGAATTTAATATGTTTGTACCGTATGGAGGACGAGTCGTGGCCGCCCTCGCTAGCCAATTACAGCTAACTTCAGGGCGGCCACGACTCCTCAACCTAACTGTGAGTGACAAATTGTGTGGGCTTAAGACACGCTACTAGCCCAGGCTCAGTTGGAATGTAATAACTAACTTAACTTAACTAACTTAACTTAGCTTCACGCTTTATCCCTTGCGGGGTAGTCAGAGAGAACGGAGCGCCAAACGCTACGGTCTCTACATACCTCTTTCGCCTCGTCCACTGTCATCAACCTCTTCATACATGCCCTTCGTTGCTAAAGCCCCTTTTGCCTTTACCACATACCTCTGCTGCTGCTTTGGAATGTAATAAATTCAATATTTTAATCAAAGGTCCTGGACGTTTGTCCTATCCTGTCCCACTATGGTTGTGGGCTCAATTCGTAAGCCACCACATCCACGAATTGTCATGTGATTTAAAATCAATAGACGTCTTTTGTTCATAAATTACAATTAAGTTTTTAAAAAAGGAGTGGACTGGTATTGGTATTTAAATATTTCATACAATCATAGCATGTTTTCCCTTTTTATTTATAAATTAGGGTGGTGCATAACTTTTGGCCGGCAGTGTACAGATGACAATTATATCTTTGTGTCATAAATTTGGCGTAATCCCAATATAAACCTTAGTTAAACCTTAGTTACTATGTTTATATAGTATTATATATAAATACTATATGTTACTACTAAATACAAATGAACCTCAATATATGTTACAAATGTAATCTACATTTAGTTAAGTTTCAATCTTAATATTTTCAATTGCATTGAAAATAGAAGAACTTATTTCTATGTAGCAAAACAAAAAAAGAACTTACCAAAGAAAGAAGTCAAGAACATAATATCAGTGCCGAGCAGACTGTTCTCAGGGTCGAGCTGTTCCGCTGAACCCTCGGTGGGTTCCACAGTTACGAACGCCGCTATTGTCGGGTGAGTGGGTGGCATCAACTGGTCAAAAATCAATGTCTTCTTTATTTAAGTATAGTAGATATGTGCTTATGCATATATTACTCTTTATGCACAGATCTTTCAAGCTTCGCATTGGATTCTTGAGAACAGTCTATTTTTATATAAATGTAAAATCGAGAATATAGTGTATGGGGAAGCATTCTCGTAAATGGTATAATATAAAAAAATACATTGTTGTTTTTCGAAGTTATTACATTGTATTGTTGTTGAGAAGCCCCTTTGCCCCAGTGTATACTATGACGGTAGGCCAAAAAACAAAAAAAAATTTCAAGCTATAGTGAAAATATTGTCTAAGACATCGAAAAATTAAACCTGTTAAATGGGCAGCTACGGGAAATATTCTACAGTATTAGATAACTCTGTATTTCTTCAAACTATTATATATCTTTTGATTCTGTTGACTTAGAATCTTGATTTTTTGTGTTCCAAGGGATTATATACCTGAGTATTTGATATTAATTTCATCTTGATACATCTAAACGATCCCGAGATAAATGGTTTTGATAGACGAACAGACAGATAATAAAGTAATCCCTATAACGATTTTTTACTCTTGAGGGTGGGTATGAAACCTTTAAAATATCACTGTAAGTAGTATTTTAAAGGTTCATTTAAAAAAATATTAATATAATAACATAATTAACAATTGTTAATAAATTAAATAATCTAAATAGAACACGGTACTTTCCGGATGCGGTGAGACAAGTACACATGGCCGCCAATATTTTTTCATTAATGTATAATATGTTATCGTCTTTTTTTAAATAATAAGGTGTTGAAGTGACAAAAAAATAAAAAATAAAATGTCAATTCTGAGCGTATACTGTAAATGTTACGGTTGTGGGTTTGATATCCACTTGAAGAATTGAATTACTTTCAATTGCTAGCTCTTGTAACAAGACAAAGTGCGGCGTTAAGCTCCTCTAATCAACACGCAACGACTCGATAATTAGGCAGTGCGCGGGAACTGAGTGTTTTAACAGTAGGTGACCTCTGCCTACCGGGATACAACTTGAAGCTATTAATATATTAATTTTTAGCTCTAGTTTTGATAACAACCATAATGTCGAGCCTAGCGAAGGTAGCGGGCGAAAAGTATTAGTCATTTTTTGTTAAAAATTTTAAAGACAATCATAGTGTATTGGGACAATGTCTGATTGTAAACACGGTTATGGATTCAGGTCCCAATCAGAGGTATGTATTATTTTCATTTCTTCTCTCTTACAACAAGATAAAGCGCGACGTCGACTGTCACCACTCCACACTCAATAAAGTTTATTTATTAGGAGTGTAGAGTCTTGACACTAACTTCTTCCTGCGTACCATGCTACAAAATATAAACTTACAGGTGGTGGCCCTTCGCCTTCCATTTGCTTTTCACGTTGCACCTCTTCATATGTTGGTAGCTTGGAGTTAGCAGCTACGTCATACGGTGGCGGGGCCGAAAAATCAGGTTGGGGTGGTGGTATGTCCATATTGTCTGAAAAAAAATCCATTTATACTTATATCTCTATACTAGTTGTTTAACAAATTTTAAGTGTACTAGAACTACAGTACATCGAAATATAGCCTTATTAAATGGATTATCCAACTCAGAAGTATTTTTCAATTGGAAGCCGTATTTTCTGAGATTAATGTGATCAAATAAACTCATCAGATTTAAGCATAAGTATATTCATAGAATAATAGTTAAACTAAAATATTTTTTTAAAAATAAGTTGTTTTTTGTTTAGAATTTATTAAATATGTAATTCATAATTTTAACAGAGGGGATGTCCAGCTGGACTGTTGTCTATTTAAACTAAAATACAATATAAATATGACTCAATTTTTATTTATAAGTGATGTTGTAGTCAGGATTACCAACCCCATAGAATGGGTGTGAGTTTAAGCCATCAAAATGAAATTAAAATAATATAGTTTTTTTACATTTTTTAAGGGTTATTCCACATTTAGGAAGGAAAAATATCTATTTGGAAAACATATTAACATTTGAAAATATATATAATTAGTTGTAACAAGAAGAACATATGGCTTAGCAGTCAGAGCACTTGTTTGGTTTCCAAGAGGGACAGGTTCAAATCCTACTACATTCAACTTTTTATAACTATTTTAAAAAGTAGTATAGTTTTGTGTCTGACTTGATTTATAGGGTTCCAGTGCTTAATATGTTTTTTTTTGACGGACTATTCATATTCATTATAATTATATCATGTATAAAATTTGAGTGTCTTGTTCTTAAAAGTTCAATTAGATTAGACAAAATAAATATTATTATTATAATCATAAGGCAGTGTTAATACCATTCTATTTAAAACAATGAATTGTAACATTATTGTTATATGAAACAATGGTGGTGACTTTTCAAGGAGTCTTTTATTAGTTTTTGTTCATATAAAGATATATTAGTTCATCTGTTTAAGACTAGCTATAAGAAATATTAAAAAAAAATTGAAAATTTTAATTATTTGAGGTTTTGATATACCTTTTGTGATACAATAGTAGTATACCGATATTATTGTAACATTAGCAATTAAGTTTTTCTCTACTTTCCACCAGAATTTGAGGCCCTATAGGTTGAGTGGTAGAACTCAATACCACAATTTGTCTTGCCAGATTGGGAAAATACAAATAACTCAGCAAAACAAACTTTAAGTCTTTTTACAAATTTTCAAGATTATTAAATTAATTTAACATATGTAATTACACAAAAGTATTTTGTAAAAGGAAAGGGTTATTTAAGAAAAAACATATTACTTATCAAAAGTTTCATAATTTTATCACATTATTCTCACCTATTTCCTTTATAAAGAAAAAGACTAAAGATATGAGTAATTTTTATTGTAACATACATATAACAAAATGTATCAATTATTCTTTCTCTTTGTAAATCATATTCATATAAGTGTCACTATAAGTGACTAAACATTTCCTTAATTACATATATGACCTAGGTTAACATTAGATTATTTTTTATAGTTATACTTACTCATATCAATAAACGGTGGTGGCATATTATTATCCATTGACGAAGGCAATATCACCCGAAGTGGTGCCGTAATATCAATTCGAGCCTGGCTCTGTAACGAAAACATAACTTTCACATATTCGCCACTATAGTAATTACATAAATAAACATTTAAACACAATCGCATACCATTTTTCTGTACACAAATATTGTTTTAGTAGTTTGTCACGAATATACACTGCAAGACTGAAGGCAAATTAGATACTATTTATTAAGTTATCTCGCATCATTCAAGGTCTTTTTAATATATTATCAAATCAATTCTCAATAGAATTGGAAAATTGCAAACGTAAAGCACTGAGAATCCACCTCTCTTTGGCCAATAAATAAATTATAAAATAGAAAAGTGATGCCAGTATAAAAAAAAATACGAATCGATTAAATCATTTTATGTCCTGAATTCCAATATTTGATAGAAATATAATTATATTTTATTTTAAGTCCTTTCTTTGTACTTACTTGTTATTTAATTATAAATAAAAATAAGTAATAAATAGATGTAATTATTCACAATAAGTGTTTAATCTTAAAGGCACTATATAAATGAACCTAATGTAATCATTAAATAAAGATGAAATGTTGTATACATATAATATTGTATGATTCGAAGCTGAGATACAATTTCCCCATGATACATTAGTGCTATGTACGGAGCTTCAACTTTCTATTCAATTTTTTATTTATTCAATTCTATTCAATCGAAAGATACAGTGGTATGAAGCGCAATGGCTGCTATAGTCAATGTGTATAAAAAAAAATGACACATGAAAAATGTATGTTTACATGCCTGAAGCTCAATTAAGTACTGTATCATTTAATATTTTCTATGTAAGTAAAAATATTTAAAAAAAAACAATTTCTTTTGAGCGTCCCTAAAAATTAAGCGTATGCGAGGTTTTATTTGAACTACTTCTGTAAAAAATGTAAATATAATGCACAATGTGTCTTTTTGAAGATGATATATTGACAAAAAGAACTACATGTAAATTTTTTGAGTGCATAAATATTCTAACTTCGACTCGACTCCGATTCCGACTTAAGTTTCGACTATATTAAACAAATTCAGAAACTCCGATTTCGGCTTTGAATCCGTTAAAATCGTCTTCAATCGTACACCCCCAGTACTAAAGAATAATAAAATATTACGTTGACAAGTTGACAAATACTTGATCAAATAATTTAATTTTATTTAATAACGTAATTTTTTTTCTCATAAAGTCTCTGATCAATCGTTTTCTCTTGATTGACTTTTTCTTTTCGACTCATCAAGATCGGCTTTTTTCCTATCCATTTTAAATTTAAGTTTAACACGTACGGATACAAATAAAGCTACTGAGTGACTGCATAAGATTTTATGGCAAAATATTGTCCATAATATTGTGTAGTATGCGGGGCCATATATTTTATTGCCAATATTATCAATATTGTATTGCTTATATTATGTGCGTGTTGCTAGCCTTAGCTTTATTTTTAGTATTGCTACACCGTATTTATGTCAAAATTCAGCACTGTGCACTTTGCCGTGGATGTGTATTAAAATGAAGTTGTAAAAATAAAATTCTATCAATGTGTTGATTTATTTAAAATCATTTGACTATTTCTACTTCTAATATTCAATAACATTTAAAACAACATGAAGACCGCGTTAATGGTGGCTGAAAAGCCATCGCTGTCTCAGAATCTTGCAAATATTTTAAGTAACGGCAAATGTACCACAACTAAGGGTTTGTTGTCACAATACATTTCTACATGTGAAATTCCAATACTTAATAAGAATTTTTCTAACATTTCTATTAAAATTGTAGGTTCCAACTCAGCATGTTCAGTACATGAATGGAACGGTACGTTTAAGAATGAGCCGGTTCGATTTAAAATGACATCCGTATGCGGACATGTAATGAGCTTAGACTTCACCGGCAAATATAATAATTGGGACAAAGTGGATCCCATAGAGCTGTTTAGTTGTCCAACAGAGAAAAAGGAAGCTATGCCAAGATTGAGAATATCGGCGTTCTTAGCGCAGGAGTCTAGAGGATGTGACTTTCTGATTTTGTGGCTTGATTGTGATAAAGAAGGTGAAAACATTTGTTTTGAGGTAAAGAATGTGATGTACTCCTGAATAAAAACAGCTTCACTCTGTATCCCATCCCAGTATTAAAGACACTCATAATATTAAAAACACTCCATTCCCCACTTCTCACTGAACTCTTCGAAGTGGTGGAACTCAATGCCAGGTTTTTGTCTTGGTGCTAGGGCGAAGAAATGAAAATATTAATTAGTAATAATTAATTCCCTCAAGTGTTTATCAAACTCACATCCATCGTATTACAGCCACATACTGTGCCACAACAGCCTGTTCTATGTATAGTATGGTAGATTCCCCTCTACTACACAGAATGTACTGTTAAGACTATTTTTCATACACTATCCAATTTTTGTTAAATTATTTTTTTGAATGCAATAATGTATTTTTTCTTGTTTATCAGAGTGAAGAAGTGAAAATAATTTATTTCTCTGAGTAGCATTTGAGCCCACAACCATCTTGTATACTATCACTATACTATTGAGCTACAACAAGCTCATTTACACTTGTGATTATTTTCAATATATTTTAGGTAATGTCTTGTGTCCAACCATATATGAAAGGAGATGTTTTGTCACCTCTTGTAACATATAGAGCCAAATTTTCTGCCATTACTGAAAAGGATATTAAGGCTGCAATGCTTAATCTTGTGAGGCCAAATGAAAATGAATCACGGAGTGTGGATGCCAGACAGGAACTGGATCTACGTATTGGTTGTGCATTTACCAGATTTCAAACTAAATATTTTCAAGGTAACAATAAAAATTTGTATGAGTATTTAATTTCTTACTGAATCTGAATTTTCTACATACTCCAGAAGTAATTTTCAAGACATTGCATGTTGAATGAATGGAATTCAACAATACATTTAAAAAATACTAATAATAAAATATGTTTAATGAATATATTATTTTCATTTCCTTGCTCTGTTAATGAAACAAAATATATTGTTGAATTCCATTGAAAGGAACACCCCTGAGTGAGAATCAAATCCACAACTGTTGCATTTACGGTGCCCCACTGGGTCACAATAGGGCAATTTACTTACTTACTTAGCTTCACGCTTTATCCCTAGCGGGGTAGTCAGAGAGAACGGAGCGCCAAATGCTACAATCTCTATATACCTCTTTCGCCTTGTCCACTGTCATCAACCTCTTCATACAGGATAGATTCATCATGTATGAATAGGGCAATTTAATAAATAAAATTTTTGATGTTATTTGATTTTTAAATTTTTATTAAAATTTTAGGTAGATATGGAGATCTCGATGCCTCTTTAATATCTTATGGGCCTTGTCAAACACCAACCTTAGGTTTTTGTGTTCAGCGTCATGATGAAATACAAACATTCAAACCGGAAACCTATTGGGTGTTGAGAGTAACAGCTTCAACTTCAGAAGGTCGAGAACTGCCTCTAGAATGGAAAAGAGTTAGAAGTTTCGAGAAAGATATTGCTAACATGTTTTTGGCTAATATTAAAGAAATCAAGGAAGCTACGTAAGTTTATTAACACTTTAGGTTTGTACTATGCTTTTTGTAACTCAATACAGTGTGTTGTTAGTGACTGAACAAAATTCCTTGCTTTGTCTTATGGCAAAAAAATCATTATAAATTAGTCACTAAGTAGGGATTGAGCCTTAGATTATTAAGTTTACAGTCATATTTTGTTATTTAGATTCCGTATAATAATTTTCTGATAATCTTATGAATTGTAATCTGAAGGAAATTGCTTATATTCAAAAATATTATTTATTCATAGTAGATACATTTTTTTTTATTATAAATACATACCGTTGGACGATGCCTGCTTGACACACGCAATGTCGCGAAATTCTGTACCACCATTACGTGGGAATAGAGTGTATTAAAACTAGGATTCTTCCGCCTACGCTACTATATATATTTATCATATAACGGGAATAAAAAATATAATAATAACTTGCTTTATCACAGGGTTGTAAATATCCAAGCCAAAGAGAAAGTGAAGCCGCGACCAGTGGCTTTGAATACTGTGGAACTGATGAGAGTTGCCAGTGCCGGTCTCGGAATGGGACCTCATCATGCTATGCAAGTAAGAGATAAAATTCATAACTTTTGTAGGTACGGATTTAGCTTATACACATCTTTAATATTCACATCTTTTCTCGTATTTTCGGCAGCCGATTAAATGATAATTATTTTTTTATAATAGTTTATTCTTATAAGAAGTTCTTAATTTTGACTAAACATATGACCCACGTTTTTACATATATGTATTATTTACGTTAACTTTTTATTATTCTTCAATCCAGATAGCTGAACGCCTCTACACTCAGGGTTACATCTCTTACCCTAGAACAGAAACTACAAGCTACTCAGAAAATTATGACCTTATGTAAGTTTTCAATATGTATAGCTTAAGACCTATAGGATATTTACCATTGACATAAATCAATTAATAAAGTTAAAGGAACCTAGCGCATCATTACCTACTTTCCACTGAATTTTAGAGACATTGAGTGTTGAGTGGCGGAACTCAATGCCACGCATTGTCTTGTTTCCAAATTGAGGAAATGAAAGTATTAAATTATTAATTTCGGACGGAACACTGATCTTGCAGTCAGTGTAAATTGTAAGACATTAATACAAGTGATTAAGTGTTATGTTCGGGAAGTATGTCGAGTAGAGATGGAAGATACGAGATGGATATGGATAGGCGTATTGCTGCCGCTAACAGGGTTAACGGAGCCTTCGCTACATTGATGAGACGGCGAAACGTCAGCACAGCTGCGCGTTTGGCCGTACACAATGCAGTTTTGGTACCGACGCTGTTATACGGCAGCGAAACGTGGGTATTACAGAAGAAGAGTGAAAAAAATTGTTGTGGAGTGCGATCTCTTCGTAGGATATGCGGAGTCAGCTTAGCTGAACGAAGCCCCAATGAAGAGATATACGGAATGGCAGGTACTAGTAAGGATGTCAAGGTAAGAATGAAGAAGAATGAGTTCAGCTAGTTTGGGCACGTCGAAAGAATGAGTGATGAAAGAATAGCAAAGGTGAGCATGTATGAAGAGGTTGATGACAGTGGACGAGGCGGAAGAAGCTAAAGCTAAAGTACATTAATTTCTTCGAGTAATAGTTGAACAGTTTACATGCTACGGCGACACGACGCGTTTTTATTTAATTTTATTTATTTGTTTCATATAAAAGGGGAACATTACACCAACAACAGAATTCAAACAAATGGGGTGCGGAGGTACGCGCGTTAATAGCCAACGGTATAAACAAACCGAAGAAAGGACACGACGCTGGCGACCATCCTCCTATAACACCTATGAAGCCTGCTTGTGAGTTAATGCGTAATTTTTTATTATAACAAATGATATTATACATTTTTTGTCTGCATAAGTTGACACTGGAGAATATAACGTTGCACTTTGTCGCATTCATTTTAATTATAATGCAATTTCGCGGAAATATCATAAAAACAGAATTATAAGATTTTTTGTAATAGGTATTTTCCTTTTTTTAAATTACTAAAATAAAGGAGAAACATTACAAGTTTACGTTTAAGTTTTATTACATGCCTTGAGCATACATATAATACGGTCGACAAGTTATGGTTGCTGCAAGCTGAAGTTAAAGTTTTTGAACTTTTGCGCAGTTACTCTGGTAGAAATAATCAAAAATAAGAAAAAATGCTAAAATCAAGCTACGCAGCAATCTACAGCTAGCTCTAGGAAGGCCACGACTCGCCCACCGTACTGTAAAAATCAAACAAATTCCACAGCTGAATCAGAACTGGAAGGCGACATGTGGCGCATCTACGACTACATAACCCGCCATTTTATAGCAACACTGTCCCGCGACTGTCGCTACTTGTCAACTACCCTCACTTTCTCTGTGGGCTCGGAGACGTTCTACTATACGGGGAACACTTTGGTGGATGCCGGGTACACGGAGATTATGCATTGGCAGGTAATTATGATGAAATTAGTAGATGTTTTGTTATAGTAAATTTATAGATAAAAATTATTAATATACTTCTTAAGAAAACGAAAATTTATCTATGGTTTCTTTCTCATGAAAATAAGTAACAGTTGTGTATGACACATTTTCTCAACTCCCCGAGTTAATTTGATCGCAGGTACTTTAGATTATATATTGAAACCATGAATGTGATATTATATATAGTCTTTCTTCTTGAATAAACTATCCAATACAAAAATAAAACAAAAAGAGTGTCGAAGTATAATAGTTCCTGAGATCTGGACATGGTAGACTAAAAGCTTATTGTTGGGATACTGTGCTTATGCAGAATTTTTGCCAAATTTTGTATTGCACTCTATCCCACTTAGCAGTATACGTAGAGGGGACCTGGGAACCTAATGTTAAGACACTCCGTTATCCAATTTCCTCCGAATTCTTGCTTGTTGAGTGGCCGAACTCAACGCTATGCTTTACCTTGTTACCAGAGCGAGCGAGCGAGTGGGAATCTAACTAACAATTTTAAGTTTATGTGTTTATTACAAATTGATTTAAAAATTCCAGGCGTTTGGTAAAGACGAATTCGTCCCAGTTTTAAACGTGGACGATGTTCTTCGAGCACACGATCACAGGCTTGTTGAATGCCAGACCTCGCCACCAGACTATCTCACTGAGTCAGAGGTAAATAATATTTAAGCTTAAGATTTGAATACATGATAATATTTCGAGAAAGTAATGTGCTAAAACTTGTGTAGCGAATATTAAAAGGAATGGCCCCCTGTTTTAAGCAATACAACGCACTCAAGGACGCACCAGTGCTAGGATTACAATCAATCAAAATCAAAACGACTCTTTAGGAGTCAGTGCAGTTTCATATGCTATTTCTAGACTTTTGTAGTGTTTTGTATGTCCGTCATTCAAATTACTCAAGGAACGACAGTGTTTTAAACACATTGATTGATAACAATTATTTTTTAATATAAATCGCTTAATATGATAATGTTATTAAAACACTAAATTAATTCAGATTGTTAAAGAAATATATAATATAGGTAATTATATACTTCAAGTAGGTTAAGCCGCGAGCTGATAGCTAGTATATAAATATAAGCCAACTTTATTTTACAGGTAATAACGCTCATGGAGAAGCATGGTATAGGCACGGATGCATCAATTCCGGTACATATAAATAATATATGCCAACGTAACTATGTCGGCGTTGGCAGTGGACGGCGTTTAGTACCGACCGGTTTGGGTGTTGTACTTGTTCATGGATATCAAAAGGTATAATAAATACATATTTAATTTTTATTTTTACCTTGAACAGTGTTTGAGTGTAATCGCGATGATGGTGCGTTCGATTGATCCTCAGTCGAGGGAATTAAGTATTGTTATTTCCCCATTCTCGCAAGATAAAGTGCGGCGTTGAGTTCCACCACTCATCACACAATGCCACGGAAATTCGACAGAAAGTAGAGAATCCAATATCTTTACAATAGGTTCAATTAGCCTACCCTGCTATATTACGGGATACAACATGAACCTAAAAAGCTATATCTATTTATAACATACCATAAAATATATAATCTTCTAATCTACCCTCAGATTGATCCGGAACTGGTACTACCGACAATGCGTTCAGCCGTAGAAGAACAACTAAATCTAATAGCGATAGGCAAAGCGGATTTTCATGCGGTTCTATCGCACACCACGGAAATATTTAGGAGGAAATTCCAATATTTTGTGAGATCCATTGAAGCTATGGATCAGTTGTTCGAAGTCAGTTTCTCGTCTTTGAAGACGAGTGGTAAAGCGTTATCGAGATGTGGAAAATGTAGGCGTTATATGAGATATATTCAGGTTTGTCTGTATTTGTATTTGATTTGATGTCTTAAAGTAATTGAGAGGCCACCGTGGCGCAGTGGGATTGAGTTTGAGTAAAAACACGATGGTTGTGGATTTAATCTCCATTCGGCGAAATTTTTTCTACCTATCTTGCTGTATGCAGGACAAAGTGTACTGCCAAAAAAAACATTTTTAGTTTTAAACAAGAAAAATAATATAATTAATACAGTCATCGCCAGGTGCCAGGTATATATAATGTTATAGTAATTTGAGGCCAGTCGTGGCGCAGGGGCACAAAGTGAGACTGTAAAACCGACTGGTTGTGTGTTCGATCCCCACTCGAGGAGACAGAATATTTACTTAAATTTATATTTCCATTTCTTCACTCTGGTGTCGGGGCAAAGCGCGGCGTTGAGTTCTGCCACTTAATACGCAATGCCTTCAGAATTCGGCAGAAAGTGAGGAACGGAGTATCTTAACATTAGGTTCCCTCTACCTACCCTGCTGAGTGCGGGATACAGCGTGAAGCTGATTTATTTTTTATTTATTTATTTTTATATAATAGTAATTTGTTATTCCACATAACAAGATAAAGGAATTGTAATAAAAAATTACATACGTTTATGCATATTTGTGCATATTTTATATTTAAGGTAAGATGAAACATCTACGATTTATAACTTTTTGAATTTTATTCGCACTGATAAGAAGACATAACGCAGCGTTGAGCTACGAAGTGTCTTAACACTAGGTTCCCTCAATTAGCCCTGCTATATGCGGGTTATGTATGAAACCGTCATAGCATGAAGCTAAAAAAAATAAAGTGTATATATTATATATGTGTGTAAATATATTTTCAGGCAAAACCAGCTCGTCTCCACTGTTCCCACTGTGATGATACGTATTCGCTACCACAAAATGGCACAGTTCGCATTTACCGTGAATTAAAATGTCCTCTCGATGACTTTGAACTACTGTCCTGGTCGTCCGGCAGCAAGGGGAAGAGTTTCCCACTGTGCCCATACTGTTATAATCATCCGCCTTTCAGGTAACATTATTTTATTATCATTATATTTTTTGAAATTGGAAGCGGTTAACGTTTTTTTAAAAAACAAGATAAAAACACATATCGTTGATATGTTTCTAAATTATGTGGAAAGAGATTCTACGTAATTGTAATAAGTGGTATGTATCAACCAATAACAATACTTCACACGAGTTTCCTTCCAATAAAGGCCGTTGCCTACAAGCAACTGCTCCCGATTGACACATGTCCATTTTATAGTCTTTTTCAACTATATTCCCCCCTTTTACACGAGTTTGCCAACAATATATTATGTATTTAATTGTTGCATTTTTATTGGAGTATAACAGTAAAGATTTTTGAAATTTCTTCAGGAACGAAATGTTATTTCATTTTACAGCCTAAATTATTTAAAATAGTAATTAAATGTTATTGTAAAAAAATATAAATGTTACATTTGTAGATCCCATTTTAAGTTTTATTTCCTTTCTGCAATAAACCATATAATTATTATAAAAAAATTAAATTAGAAATAAATTAAATCAGCTTCACGCTGTATTCTGCACACAGTAGGGTAGGTAGAGGGAACCTAGTGTTAAGATACTTCATTCCCTACTTTCCGCCGAGTTCTTGAGGCATTCGCGTGAGTGGTGGAATTCAAGGCCGCGTTGTGCCTCGACATCAGAGCAAAGAAATGAAAATTTAAATGCAAGTAAACATTTCATTTCTTCGAGTGGAGATCGAACCCATAATCAGGCCTTAATATAATTATTATAAAATCTAATATTTGCAGGGATATGAAAAAGGGTTTCGGCTGTAACTCCTGCACTCACCCCACGTGTGCGTACGGAGTTAACTCGACGGGCGTGTCCGGCTGTGTCGAGTGTGATGGTGTTTTAGTGCTCGATCCTTCCGCTCCAAAGTGGAAGCTGGCTTGTAATCGGTACGTCGAGAGAAGCAATATGGACAAAATATATTAGAATTATATATAATAACTAATAAATAATCATAGTTTTAAAAATGTTTTTTTTATTTAACAATAAAATTAAAATAAATAAAAACTAAAAATAGCTATACGCTTTATTGCACGACTTAAAAAAACGATGTTCTCAGTGTGATAAAATGATTTAACTTTGATTTTCAGATGCGACGTAATAATCAACATATTCGAGGACGCGTCGCGCGTGGCGGTGAACGACGCGGCGTGCGCGTGCGGCGCGCAGCTCGTGAGCGTGGAGTACCGCGCCGAGCGCACGCGCCTGCCCGCCGCGCTCACCGACATGACGGCCTGCCTCTACTGCGAGCCCGCCTTCAGCGCGCTCGTGGAGAAGCACCGCGCCGTGGCGGCCCGCGGCGCGGCGCGCGGACGCGGCGCGCGCACCCGCGCCAAGCACCGCGCCAAGCAGCCCAAGGACAAGATGGCGCAGTTGGCGGCCTATTTTGTCTAGTGTTTGCTTAACTTAGAAACGGTATATAGATTTGGGGTGTTTTAAAAATTCAGTCGAAGTAAAAAGTTTTTTTTTTGACTGAGACTTTTTTTGTATCACTAAATAATCTATTGTTCTATAAGATGGCGCTGTTAACTGCTTATTTTTTGTAATGTTATGTTTTGTGAACTAAAAAAATGTGATCGCAGTTGTTAAGTAAAATGCAATTTGCTGCTTGTTTTCTTTATATGTAATAAAGAATTTGTTTAGATCGTCTAAATTACTAATCTAAAACTTATTAAAAATATGTTTATAGTAATATAAAGCAGTTTATGACGTGCTGCCTCTTAATATGTTTTTGTTAAGATTAACTGTTCCATTAGTTTCTACGACAGATATAATTATTAAAAGTACCCATAAAAAAATTGGAAAATTGTATTTTGTGAACCCGGTGCCCCACTTTGCTACTTCGTAGAAATAATGCATGTAAAATATAAATAAACATTATCTTAAACTTTCGAGATATATATGTATCTCGAAAGATCAACTTCTTGGTAGTAGAATTACTTCTATACTTATTTAGAAGACGTATAAAAATTTGAACGTAGTGGAACACGAACCTGCGCCTCCTGGAAACTATCCTTTTTTCAAATTTTAAAACGTTTTCTAAATAAGTATTTTTCTTTCCTAAGTGTGGAATAACTTTAAAAAAAAAATTAAAAATACTTCAAAAAAATGATAAACAATTGGTATTTTGATTGTTGCCATCTTTTGTATGTAACTAATAAAAAAATTGGCAACAATCAAAATACAGCCAAATAATTAACTATAGAAGTAATACCTTCATATGTACACAGCGTTGAATTAAAACCTATTATAGCATATCTGATGAATAATGTGTGTTTATAAATCAATTAAACAAAGCAGTTTATTGTTACTTTCTCGTGTAATATCGTGTTTTGCTAAGTATTTAGCTGTGTAAGAACTATATTTATTTATTGTGTACTGTATTTATAAAAGTAATAAATGTCTTCTACTTAAGTTTGTTTTATTTTCTAACTTATTTAATAACCTTGTGTTTAATTTTTTTTTCATATGTATTATTCATCAAAAATGAAAATAAATATAATATTCAAGAGGGTATAAGAGGTGTATAAATTAAACAGAACAATTATTTAAGTCTTCATTTTATTGTGAAGTTTGTCACCTAATATGATATATAGGTACAATACGTTATAAGCTTACAATGTATTACTGTATATGTATCGATACATACTTCGTTTTATACCGAAAACAGTTTCTATGTGAAAACCTAAACGGTCGAATCTGGTGACACTGGCTGGTAATGCGTAACTTTACAATATATTTTATTATCTGTGCGACGAAAAAGCGCTTAAAATAACAAAAATGACATTGACATTTTATTAAAATATGCTTGATTTATGACTAACAACTGCTTTCGAAAACGCCAATTTTCATTAAATATCATTAAAATCATACAAACACATTTCGACTGATTTATTATTAGTTAAACGGTAATTGACGTTTCCAAGCGCAGCTGTAAGTATAGATAAATAAAAAAAAAAACATTCGGAAAGTTAAAGCAATTTGCTATCATTTTAATCATATATCACAGACAAGCCAATATGAAATGTTTTAGCAATCGAATTATTTTATTACATAGTCAAATATGTACAAAATATAGAAACATTTTATTAAACAGTTTTAGGCAGCTTTTAATTTAAATATACATATTATATTAGGGCGGAAACGAAGATTTTATAAGTAATAATAAATAGGATTTTTAGATACTTTCAAGATTTTTTTATTTTTCAACTGTGTTATGCAAAAGCATGTTTCACAATAATAATATTTTAAATTTATTTATACATAGACTCAGTATGTATTTCAATTTCTTATATTAAATAATCATAGTATAATCATTTTGTATCAGCAAATAATAATAGGTAATTTTAACACATTGTATAACACAGTCAAATTAATCAGAACGAAAGCTTAATAAATATTTAGTAAAGTAATATTCACTTAAAATAACATATTTTCAGAACATGCATGCATTTAAAACGTTTTTAGCAGTAACTTTAGAAATATTTCGAGTATAAAAATAGCATTTTAAAATTAAGAAAATGTTGCAAAATACATGTTTCAACCCCCAAAAAACTATCAAAAAAAAAAACAAATTAATTGCGCTATTTAGCGGGAACAAATTAATAATTATGATATGAAATGATTTGTTTTTTAAAATAAAAAAAAAATGAAATTCCTCTCATACGTATAACCGGCTTCAATTTGGTCACTTGGAGAATACAAGTATGATAAAACTATTTTTTATCTACGTGCACTTTATAAAAAATATTTTTTTACCTGTGATAATGCGAGTACTTCGATAGTATGAAAAATAAGTTAATTATTTTTTTTTAATATTCGTCTATTCTAAACTGTATGATATGCGTCATGTTTAATTATAAAGAAATATTTGAAGCAGGCACAACAATCGTACGAAATTATTTATTTTTAACTGCCATTTTGAGTTTAGATAATAATTGGATCTAAAATATTATACTACGTTCAAAATTAATTTAGTGAATTAGATGCTATTTTAATCCACAAAAACACATTTTACATAAATACCCTGTCATTTAAAAATAAATGTTCTACTTGTAAAGTGTTAAAATAAATACATAAATTTATTTATTATAATTATAAAAAAAATATAAAAAGGTTACGGCAAAACTAATTCACTAAATTACTTTACGAATATTTATTAGATAGTTGAAATATATAACTTACGCTGTTTAAAACAATACATTAATCATTGTGCATTTTATATATTTTTTTTTCCTAAAATCTATGGTAGCTATCCTATGCGTAATCCTAATGCGCCTACTCTGCACATGATAATATATATATAATATAATTATGCCAATGAGATTCATTTATAAATAGATCAATATTAAATGTACATTATTATTGCACTATTCTATATTTAATTTTAATCTCACTTTTTTTGATAACATAATTATCTTCTAATAGCAATATGTAAGTACTTACACAGCAATATATTTACAATATGAATACTAATTTGAATATATCCGCGTAAGCCAACCAATGAGAAATCACGCGTCAGACACTTATATAGAAAAATTAACTATCTATATATTCATTGAAAAATTAATATAATTCGTTATGTCGGTTATTAAAGACGACGAAATGAAATAAGATAATTGCGCAGCACATTTTATTATGTAAAACGGAAATAATAATTCTATTACAGATAAAACCACGCTTAAGGTACACGTATTGAGTATTTGTACTCTCAAGTATCATATAATTAGCCTGAAAGAGGATCTGGGCTCTAATTTACAAATTCTAACCTCACTAAGTGGTCCGAATTTTAGGTAAATCAAATAATTAGGTAAATAGAAACAATAGACCCTTATGTGTAGGGAACAGCGAGGCCAGCTCTGATTAATCTCAATAAGACAATGTTTCAATTACAATTATAACGATTTATACCATACACCAAAACCGAGAAAGCTAGGAGAAAGGCAAAATATAATAGGAGCGATATGTTAATTTAAAATCTTAAATTAATTTAAGGTTGTTATTGTCATAGAATAATTTACCTCGTACAATTAATCAGTGACTATTTGGTATATTAAACATTATACGGTCTTGGATAACGGTATAAATCCTATTAAGTATTAAGATAGAGTAACGTTACGATACGTCGGTAAGTATACATGAATGGTAAGATTATATTAATAAGCTATGAATAGCTTATATTATATTGAGCCACTGAAGTATATTATATATTATATTTTCTATTTAAAGCTCTTAGTTTTTTTGTAATGCGAATTCTATTATCGCATCAAATACCAAAGGCCCTTATAAGAATAGTCCATAGTCATAGAGTTAGACTTACCTCCCAAAGTGGGCGTCAAATTTTAATAATATTATCAAACTAACTATTGCACGAAGATTTGTATGTATTTTATATATTTTTAATAAACTTAACACATTTTTAATGAACCATAATTAATAATTATGGTTTTATTAGAGAGTTATTATACTTTTAAAGTCGTTTGACTCTGAATTAATCTTCAGAGTATATTTTTCAGAAATATTTTTGAAACTTTCAATATACAAATACAATCCCAAAAGTAATTTATATATAATAACAACTATGAATGTATTGAACGTCTAAAATATATTTAAAAATAAAAGCTTCGCTTTTGGCATTTGTATAATCAACTCTATATTTGTAAGAGTTGTTTCGATATTATGATCATACTCGCAACACTCACTAGATTTAGTAAGAAAGGTCACTTGGATGTCACTGCACTTAGATACGTGTCCAATAGAAAATATATGAGACAATTTAAAAATTCATAAGACAATATTTATATCGAAGAATTTCAACGTCATCTTTTTCTAAATTAGCCAGCTTCGAGTTCATACACTGAAGCTATTATATAGTCCATACTTGAACTTTTTCGGCAATAACACACCAGCTTGCTTGGTCATAATACGACGATACGACATGAAGACTTTCTACATATTTGTCAATAAGTTGATCTAGTTCTCCTTTCTTAAAGACGTGGTAGTACCTGTGGTAAGTCACAGCACCTCCTTCGGAAGGTAAGCTATCAGAGCCATCGCTTAGCGAAGGTAATAGGGGAGCATGAGGAATGCCTCGAGCCGGAGGGACAGTAGCGGTATCTTCAGATGAAGAACGGGTTTCTAATTTTCGTTCCTTTGAACACTCACTGCACGACGGTAACGAAGCTAAACTGGCGCACCCCAATGAAGCCGTGCTTCCTGTTTTATCACGACGGCTCCAATCGCTTGCCGAAGTATCACTAGACTCTATAGAGAAGCCTGACTTTAAAGGTGCAGTGCTGGTGCTAGATCTTGAAGTCATCGACTCAGGACTGATTTCCATTTTATCTAAGTCACTAGAATCGGTCGATTGTCCGACTTTTAAAGAGGATCGTTTTTCTGTGCTGGTGCAAAGAGAATCTACGCTTATTTCGGACTCAAGGGAATATCCAGTCTCTAATGACTGGCTGGTGTCGTAATTACTAGAGTCTATGGTAATTTCTGGATTGCCGTTACTAGATGAAATAGCACTATCATCGTCTGGGTTTTTAGTATCTATGTCTGTCAGCTTTTCATCTATTATTGGTTTCACGTTGTACTGAATGTTGGCACAATTATTTAGGTATATGTCTTCGTCACTTGTTACTTTCATAGATTTTTTGAGTTCCCTATATTTGTTAATAATTGGATCTACGTCTTTAGATCTTTTCTTGCTTTTTGTTTTAGTGCTACATTTTGGAAATAATTTATTTATATCAGATTCTTGCGTATCATGAATAGAAGTTATATATTTGACTTTTTCGCCCATTACTTTACCTGTGTTGTGATCGATATTAAGTTTGTTGTATGGATCTTCGAATTGCTGCAAACTATCTGACAGCTCATCTAGAATCTTTTGTGTATTTCTGTCTTCCTCTTCTCGTTTTAGTCTAAGTGAAATACTCTTTTCACTACTGCTACTACTTGGAAGATCGAAATCTTCTTCATTAATTCGTTTTGAATATTGATCGATTTCCTGTAATAATTTCTCACTTAATTTTTCAGCAAACTCAGTCAAATGTTGACTGCGATCATTCTGATCTGTAATCCAGTCCTCTTCTTTAGCTAACATATCTGATTTACAAGTTACTAAAGGTTCATTTTGTATTCTATTAAAACTTTCTGACTTGGATATTGACTTTTCTGAATCTGTGCTTGATATTGACAACGAGTCGTATGGCAATCTTGTTGGGCTTCTATGGCTTTTGCTCAGATTTTCATCTAATGATCGTCCTTCGGGTCTGTTAGGTGATAATCTATTTAAACTCCATGTAGAATTACTAGTACTTCCCTGTTTAGGTGAGCGATCTTTAGATCTCCGACCTGGTGAAAGTCTCTCTAAGCTTGATGAACTTCCACTAGAACTGGTATGTGATTGAGATCTTGATCGATCTTCTAATATTCTTAAATCACCTGGAGATAGCTTGTTCAAGCTCCAATTACTGCTGCTGCTACTACTTGAAGCACCTTGAACAATTGCAATAGCTTCAGCGCTTTCTAATTTTTCTAAGTGTCGCCTCTTAGATCTTGGACTAGATTGAATCACAGTTTCACATGTTTCATCCAGTGAATGAGCAACTTCAGCTACCGCTTCTATTAAATGTTGAGATGTGGTCGATGCTGGTGTATTTCTATTTACTTCATCTGTTTGTTTCACTTCTGCCGTAGGATTTGGTAAATCTAGAACGAAATACAAAAATTAAAATTATTTTTTGTGAAGAATGCCTTCTCTTGACATTTGACGATTTCTTAAATCGGTTATATAATTTCATCTAGAATTCAATGAGTTGCCAAGATTAAAAAAATGTGCAAGTTTGGTCGGCAAAAAACAGTTTTGACGCCTGTTCAGATACTCCCCGATAAAATTTTTATCGGGGAGTACCTGAACAGGCATAGAACAGTATCTGTAAAGTATCTAACAGATGTGAAATGAAAATGTTTTTTCTTACATACAATAAAATAGACATAGGCAGATGGTATTATATAGTATAATTTTCTTTTATACACTAGTAAAGAAAAATTGTATTATTTATTTATTATTTGTTATATATTTTTTTGCTAGTGCTATTTTTACGTCTTTTTGTTTACCTATTTATATGTCTGTATTTTGTGTGTAATTATTTATACCTATATTCCTGTGATTTACTCGATACCAAAACTGTAACCAACAATTTTAAATAATAAGTTCTTTGATTTTCACGATTATTACACATTTTAAATGAAACTATTTTAACCGGATTAATCGCGTATATTTAGTATTTTTATACATTTTTGGAAACCCGACGTTTCGAACACTTTGCAGTAGTCCGTGGTCACGGGTACTCTGAAGTGGCATTCGTCTGTCAGTTGACATAATTATTATATCAAACTACCGCCAACGATTTCTTAATTGCCTCGCGTACTGCCCTGGATTCCTGCAGAATGAGCTGATGGTATCTTGTCCTCTGGTATGGTGGGTTTGAGACTTCAATGATTTTATGAGTGGGTCCCAGGTGGTAGAAAGCTTCCAGCCATCCTCTCTATTGAAATTAGGATGTTTTTGTATTTCAATAGCCTCGCGGATCATTCTAGGAATGTATCTGTTTTCCTTAGCGAGGATTTGGGGTTTATCAAACCTAATGTAGTGGCTGGGTTTATCCACAGTATGCTCACACACAGCTGACTTCGATACATGCCCATTCTTGATATCGGA